>JADBJO010003527.1:110000-140000 GCA_016801955.1 Conus betulinus
GCTGAGGGTGTTTGAAGTGGTCTGGTCCATCTACATAGTGTCTTCCTAGCGCTGAGGGTGTTTGAAGTGGTCTGGTCCATCTACATAGTGTCTTCCTAGCGCTGAGGGTGTTTGAAGTGGTCTGGTCCATTTACATAGTGTCTTCCTAGCGCTGAAGGTGTTTGAAGTGGTCTGGTCCATCTAAATAGTGTCTTCCTAGTGCTGAGGGTGTTTGAAGTGGTCTGGTCCATCTACATAGTGTCTTCCTAGCGCTGAGGGTGTTTGAAGTGGTCTGGTCCATCTACATAGTGTCTTCCTCTAGCGCTGAGGGTGTTTGAAGTGGTCTGGTCCATCTAATAGTGTCTTCCTAGCGCTGAGGGTGTTTGAAGTGGTCTGGTCCATCTACACATAGTGTCTTCCTAGCGCTGAAGGTGTTTGAAGTGGTCTGGTCCATCTACATAGTGTCTTTCCTAGCGCTGAGGGTGTTTGAAGTGGTCTGGCCCATCTACATAGTGTCTTCCTAGCGCTGAGAGGTGTTTGAAGTGGTCTGGTCCATCTACATAGTGTCTTCCTAGCGCTGAGGATGTTTGAAGTGGTCTGGTCCATCTACATAGTGTCTTCCTAGCGCTGAAGGTGTTTGAAGTGGTCTGGTCCATCTACATAGTGTCTTCCTAGCGCTGAAGGTGTTTGAAGTGGTCTGGCCCATCTAAATAGTGTCTTCCTAGCGCTGAGGGTGTTTAAAGTGGTCTGGCCCATCTAAATAGTGTCTTCCTAGCGCTGAGGGTGTTTGAAGTGGTCTGGCCCATCTACATAGTGTCTTCCTACCGCTAAAGGTGTTTGTGAAGTGGTGTGGGCCCATCTACATAGTGTCTTCCTAGCGCTGAAGGTGTTTGGAGTGGCCTGGATACTTTTCTCATGCCTTAGTCTTTATGAGTTCTGATAACCTGCGCACAAGCCTTTGTTAGGTTGCTGGACACTTCAGTTCATTGCCACCTCTAAGCAATGCGTGTCCATTGCTACTGGACTGCTGGCAATCGTTCTTGAGCATTCTTTGGTAATTTGTAGATCAGACCATCCTCTGTGAGTGCCGGCACTCGAGCAGTTCTCTTACTACTTCAGTCTGCACAGCGTTTAGTAAACGATGCACAAAACAGGGAGAAAGGAAACCCTTGAAGTGATTTCATAGAGTTATGAAGTTCCGGCATCAAGTCTCAAAGTCGCAGGATGACGGTTCGCTCCTGAAGATTTTATGGAAATAAATCTGACTGTAAGCTAGAATTAGTTCTCATACTCTGAATTTATCTATGTCTATGAAATCCGCTTTGACATGGTTAAAGCCCTGATATTGGTTCCCTCGTTCCCCGAATGAAAACGTTTTATCAATCATCAAAGTACCTTTTCTGTAGTCAGAGGACACTTTTTCTTTCAGTGGGTGTTTGTTAATTGAAGAGTATATAGAGACTACGAGAAACTGTAACGCAATATTCTCGCATATGTGAAAGAACAATACAATCAATCTTGCGCAAATAAACTCGATAAGTTAACAATATTTAAATAGAGTACAATTGGAAAGAACCTTGAACATACAAATGATTTTAGTCAATGGTTGCATGAGCATAATTCTATTTGATATCTGTATATGTCCATCAAGTCGGATTCACTGTTAAAGTGAACCCATTTCTCGGTTTCGCTTTGATGAAGGATGCCAGAACTTTACTTTACGTTTTTATGTCGTGCCATCGAAGGCCTACAAGGCACACAGTTAACCTCTGTCACTTTTTTTTTTTCTCTCAAAACGTGCCTTTACATGGAGATGAATTGTCCATTATTCTCCTATACTGGAGTATAAGATTATATGAAGATGATTGGTAGTAACAAATGCCACTTAATTATTTAGGTAGGAGCCTGTACGTCACCTAAGGAAAGCACCAATAATCTAAATTTTGTCTAAATTGGAATTAAGGATTTGTTTTTGTTGTTGTTGTTGTTGTTGTTGTTGTTGTTTTACTGTGATTTAATATTGTGGCGCTTACATGGCATTTCTGCGAAAACAGTATTGTGAGTCTGTTCTTAACTCATGTCTTACTGAGTTATGTTTGAAAAACATTCTGTGAACTACTGTTTTAGGCTTCCATGGAATTGTGTCAAACAATGTCAATTAAATTATTGTTGAATACAATAATTGTTCTTGTCCTCATAACTAGCAAGTCGGTTAATGCAAAGTGTATGGGAAGAGAAAAAGTCGGTCTTGTGCATATGATAGTATATCTTATTACGCATGCAGAAATCAACATAATAATCTTTGCAAATAAAAATGTCCTCTCCTCTCTCTCTCTCTCTCTCTCTCTCTCTCTCTCTCTCTCTCTCTCTTCTCTCTCTCTCTCTCTCTCCCCCCCCCCCCCCCCCCCCCCCCCCCCCCTCTCTCTCTCTCTCTCTCTCTCTCTCTCTCTCTCTCTCTCTCTTAACTTTAAGAACGTTCCATCCCAAATGGACAGTTGAGTTTGATCGACATCTGTCATCATCCTCTTGTGGAGCAATGATAAACCAAGTAAATGTCTGTGTTCACATGACAAGGGTTTGCACTAGCAAGAGGTGTTACTATTACCTGTGCGAATTTGATTCTGCATTTAGTTCCAACCGACCTGACAAAGCAATGCGACATGGACAAAAAGAAGAACAGGAATCAGTCACATTGACAGACATCAATCAGACATCCTTTCCACACTTCTTGCCCACCGCTCGCTGCCCTAGCAGTCACTGGGTACCGGCCTTTATGGCTTGTGATCTGCAAAGCGATTGCTGGGCTAATGATGACGTCAGTTTTCAGCCACCTGACGACGCTCTCACTGCGCTGACGTCATCTTGGTGTGCCGCTCCCAACACGTCAGACTCGTTATACTTTCTGTGTTCCAGCTTGGAGAGAGCGTCTGCCTTTCACGTTGGTTTGTGATTACAGTGCGGACTGTTTTGACGGCAGTGATGAGGATTTCTGTGTCCATCCGCCGTGTCCATCGGAGAAAGCGCTGCCCTGTGGTGACAGTGGTCAGGTAAGGATCAGGAATGAACTCAGGACATCATTTTTTTTTCTCTTTTTAACAGGAATGAATCCCGTTCTCCAGGAAAGGGAAGGGCAGCGAGTTGTAGGCACTGTATCATCAGCACAGTATTTGGCATACACGTGTTGATGACCATTTCCTGTTCCCCCGTCATGACCATGTGTTTTCTTCTCCCTTGATCCGTTTTTTTTAAGTTGCACAAACACACACACACACGCACACGCACACACGCACACACACACACACACACACACACACACACACACACACACACACACTCACACACTCTCTCTCTCTCTCTCTCTCTCTCTCTGTCTCTCTCTCTCTGGGATGATTTGATATAAAAGTGTGTGTGTGTGTGTGTGTGTGTGTGTGTGTGTGTGTGTGTGTGTGTGTGCGTGAATTCTTGTTTCTACGGAATCTCCTTTGGATGACTGGAGTAGATGCGTGTGTGTGGTTAAACAGTCATATGTGCGGTTGAGTGTTGCAAATGCGTGTGTGACAGGGACGTTGAACTAAATACAGGACCTGATCTCGACTAACAAGACAGTGCATGAACAACCGATGACATTCGAAGTTCCGATTGTACCCCTCTACATGTCTGTGGTGATTCTCACCTGTCAGCAAGCCTGAAACAGCAGACCTTGGACGCCATTCAGTGACAGGGAAACATGTTCAAAGTGTTAGCGTCTAGCACAAAACTCATGAGGCAGGTCCTCACTGCAGTTAAAGCAGATAGTGGTCTCTGTCAGACTTCAACGGGATGAAATCGGTGAACACTGTGAAAAGTTTGAAAGTGACAGTGAGAAGTCCTTTGCTTTGCTTCAAGATACCACCACTGACATTAAGAAACACTATTCAGAGAAAGACAACAGCAAAATAATACAGACCCTCAAATACAATTAGAGACATGATGAAAGAAATGCCATGACAGGGTTGAGGCTGACAGACTGAAGGGTTCTCCAGAGGAGATAATTTCTAAATGGTGTGCCAATGGCAGAGGGCAAGGAGACCTTCGACTCCTGTGCCAGAGCTATGACAGACGTCCTGGACAGCATAGACAGGGACAAGGCATGGATAATAGATGACATTGTTTGGTGCCATCATGAAGTCCACAGCAGCGATGGTGGACCCTAATGTATGCTTGTGAAATAAAATATCTGGGAGGACATAATCACAGTGCAGACAGACACGGACTGGACATGACAAACTGAAGGAGAAAGGAGTAATTATGGCCAATGACCTTGCCCACTGACAAACCAGTGTAACTGCTGAGGCCAAGAGAAAGGGCAAAGCAGCTTTCTCCAGAAAGGTGTGGTTAATCGTGCATTCCAGACAACTTGATCCAAGACGCTAAGCTGAGTTGGTGGATCCTCATGCAATGCAGACAACATCAAATCCGACTAAACCACAACATGACATTGTAAACAATTAGGTTGCAGGTCACCATGATGTACGGGTTTTTCAATACCTAGAAACTGAGACCATTCTGTTTGCCATCTCTAGGATGTAACTTCTTGCCCAGAGAGGTCTGCATGGTGTCATTACATGACTGGTGGAGAGACAGCATCAGTAATCAAGGTCAGGATGTTTCAAAGTGTTGCTGCTGAGAGGAGAGGAAGAATGGGGGTGGCAGGAGGAGAGGGAGTAAAGGACTAACAGTGCTTGTAAAAAATGAAACGAGGTGGTTCATGGTGGGTGGGATGGGGGTGGGGGATAGCGCTTAACGGCGATGTAGAAATAGTGGTCAACACTCAGGTGAGAACTTGCTAAGTCGTCTCCTGAAGGTATTACACAGACACCATCTATCGTTCATTCTTTCACCACATGTATGCAGGCGAACTGCCTCTCTAGTTCCTAAATGCCTTATAACACAAAGTGCTATGTAAAAGCTCCGATAGCATCAAGGAGAAGAGATTTCTTCTATTTCCTTCTGGCTAGTTTCTCATCATTGGAGTTGATCAGCCGTGTGCCTTCTGACTGTAGTGAGGGCTGAGGCGCCTTGTTCTTTACCTGTGGTGGGTGGTGTAAAAGGTGAATGGACAGGAAGGATCAGCCGTGTGCCTTCTGACTGTAGTGAGGGCTGAGGCGCTTTGTTCTTCACCTGTGGTGGGTGGTGTGAAAGGTGAATGGACAGGAAGGCGTGTGAAATTATAATGAAAACGGTCATGGAATTAAATTGAGATTTATGTGTCGTACAATTACACATGATGATAATGAAGATGGTGTTGAAGATAATGATAAGCAGCAGCAGCAGCAGCATCATCAGCAGCAGCAGCAGCGGTAGTAGTAGCAGCAGCAGCAGCAGCAGCAGTAGTAGTAGTAGTATTGTTGTGTTGTTGTTGTTGTTGTTGTTGTTGTTGTACGTTGTCGTTGTTATCATTAGCATTTGAGGCATTAAGATGTGACATATTTAATCTCGTCTTTCATTTCTTTTATTCCTAAAAGGGTGTTGATTTAGTGGATTTGTATCGCATTCTTCTCCCACCTGTGCCTGCTCTCTGAGCATTTCACCCTCTTGCTGCATGTTGTGAATAAAGACAATTGCTTCTTTTTTAGTATTCTTCTCTGTGGGAAAATTTGGTAGCAAACGTGAGGGAATCTATGTGCGTCATTGGTAGAATACTGACAGTGTGTGTGTTACATACCAAAACGACCTGATGACTTGTTGTCAATATGCCTTACTATCCAGGCATTAGTTTGGATCCTAAAGCAAAATGCTGACTGCTTGTGATGTATGTTCTATTTCATTTTTCCCCGGTACATTTGTTTTCTATTTTTCTTGCTACCAGTCAGTGGCATTTCTCATAGTTATAGGATATGATTTTATTAATTTCTTTTCTTAAAAATTCGGCAGTGTGTTGACGAGTCCTACAAGTGCAATGTCATTGACTCTCCCTGCAAAATGTCTCTTGACACTGCCCTGTGTATGAATGTTAGGAGTACCGAGTCGTTTTTATCTTCAGCATCATCATGGAAACACTATAGTTTCCCTGTAGTGGTTCGTTTCTATGATGATTACGATGACACGGGAGTAAGTTACTACTCAATAAGACGAGGATCCCAAAGTCCTCTGACACATTTTGAATGTCCCTCCATAGTTTTCCACTTTCCTGTGTTTGTACGGTGCAATGGCGTGTATGACTGCCCTTACAAAGAAGACGAGGCAGACTGTGAAACTTACTCCTGCCCTGGCTACTTTCGCTGTCGTCAGTCTCGGGTGTGTCTGCACCCAGATCATGTGTGTGACGGCAGAAACCAGTGTCCTCAGCATGACGATGAATGGTACTGCTCCATGTCCTGTCCTGACCAGTGCTCCTGCCAGGGTCTGGCTTTTACCTGCAGACAGGTGTTCCCCGTGGATGCATTCCCAGACGTGCGATATCTAGACGTGTCTTACAGCGGAATGAGAGCGGAAAGTCTCTATGTAAATACAATGCTGATATACCTGAACATGACAAGTTGCTTTCTAAAAGAACTAGTCCTTCCAAAACTCCCTAATGTGAAGGTTTTAGATGTTCGTGAAAACCAGTTGCAAAAGTTTTCTTTGGAAATCCCTCAACAATGTCAACAACCTTAATTATTTGGTTCTGGCAAAAAATCCTTTGGTTGCTTTGTTTACCAATGAATCAAACGGAATGACATTTCCTAATATCAGAATCCTGGACTTAGCATTTGTCAAGATACCAAATTTAGAACTGAACAAACTTCGACCTTTTTCAGGACTCGTTGCCCTCAACCTGTCTGGCAGCAACACGCAAGGCGTGACTGGAAAAGGTTTTTGACAATCCTTTTCTCGCCAAAATTGGATCACCGTGGCAGTGACATATCATACTTTCCTAAAACGTTGTTGAGGAATCTGATAAAGCTCCAGGGAACTGCATGCTGATAACTTCAAGCTCTGCTGTATTCAGACTTTGCCAGAGCACTTCAATGTGGAGAACTGTGATGCACCCCTCCCCATTTTTTCCACCTGCGATCGTCTTCTAGGAGCTAAGGTGCAGCAGGTTCTTATTTACCTTCTATCACCTTTTATCCTTGCAGGCAATGGTCTCATTTGTGTAATATTTACAGGAGGGACTAGAAAGAAGAGCAACACTGATATATTTTTGTGTCACCTATGTTGGTCTAAAATCCTGATGGGAGTTTACCTTTCAATACTGTGTGTGGGTGGACCGTATGTACAGCGGTTCGTATCTGTGGAAGGACACAGCCTGGAGAACCAGTATCTTGTGCAAGTTGCTAGCGTTTATTTTCTTGCTTTCCTGTGAGGTAGCCGTCTCTCTAGATGTTATAATGGTCCTGGAGAGGTGTGTTGCTCTCACCTGGATGAACAAAGGAGGATATCAGTGGAAAAAGAAAGCGATTTTACCTCTCTGTCTCCTGGCGTGGTTGATTGGTGTCTGTCTGTCTCTCTGTGATTCCCACTGTGTCATCAGACCATGAGTTTCAGTCAGACAAGTCTCTGCATCCCACCGCCTGTTTCAGCTGATCAACCAGGGGGACATCATTATGCCTTCAGCCTGATGGTCGTTCTGAACAGCACCATGACCGTGTTGGCTGTGGTGGGACAGATTTACATTTACGTCATGGTCCAAGATGACACTTTAGTTTTTCTGGCCAGTGATAGCCAAGCAAATGATATCTCATTAGGATTATCCGTCATCGTTGTTTCATTGGAGATGTTTGCTCTTGGAGCCTTGTGACGTTTTTGGGCCGTTTTTGACGTCACATGGCATATGGATTCGTGGGTGAGCTAATGTTCTCGGTATCAGTTTTCTTTATTTTTGCCAGTGCATCTTTAACGCCGTTCCTGTATGTGTTGAATGGTTTCTTGGCACGTCGAAGACAAGTGCGAAAACAACGCGTTTTGAAACGTCTGGGCTTAGCTCTTAGAAATAAGTAGCGTGTACGTAACATATGCTACGCATTGCTTCCAATGAAGACAGGTTCTGGAATCACGAGTGTGTCATATTATTTAGCTAGTTAGTTAGTTAGTTAGTTGGTTAGTTAGTTAGTTAGTTAGTTAGTTAGTTAGTTAGTTAGTTTAGTTATTTACTTACTTACTTACTTACTTTAGTTAGCTTTGTTTATCAATGCTTATTTATTTGTTCGCTTTATTATTCATAATTACGTATGTTTACTGCCTTTTTCTGTATGTTTTGTTAAAAGAATGATAATTGATCTCTCTGCCTTTCTCTGTCTCTCTCTGTCTCTCTCTCTCTCTCTCTCTCTCTCTCTCTCTCTCTCTCTCTCTCTCTCTCTCTCTCTCTCTCTCTCAAAACACTTTGAAGCCAACTTCGTATTGTGCAAAGACTTGACCAGTAAGTCTGTTCATAAGCCTTCCTTATCTTAAACAAAAAACAAAAGCTGTATTCTGTCCACTAACAACCCACCCTGTCCTCTTTCTATGTCATGTCAGAGGCAGTGCTTATAGAGCAGTGACCGCTCCCAGGCTGACAATGAAAACAGGTCGTCCATGCAAGCTCAGCACACCGATGCTGTGTTCAGACTAAAACGCTTGTTGCAGTTGATTCAACAGGCTTCCAGATCCATGGCCTGACAGTATAGAAATCTCCAACAGGGAAAAAGCTAATGTTCATCATCACTACTTCATTTCTCTTTGCCTGAGACGTCTGGTTTATTTCACGGTATTCAGACACGTATGATAACAATGGTATACTTAGCAACATCTCACATCCTGAAAACCCTCCCTGTTCTTTCTTCCACGACGTTATCACGCACTGCGAATGTTATAAGCCACAGTGACATTCAGGGGGAGGCAATGACGGCCTGTCCAGGGATAAGGCTTAATAATAGATTTTACTACGCTGTCAAATGGCCATTCTGTTAACAAGTCCACTGAAACAGTATCCCGATACATTGGAAGCACCAGCACAGATTCTTTTACCATGTCCGGCAGTTGCAGCTGATCACATGTGCATCCTACACGATGTAGTAGAGTCAGATTCTTGCCAGTCAAGAAAACCACGCTGTGCACACTCCACTACAATGACGTAGACATTATGGCAGTCTTATTGACGAATATTGAACTTGAAAACGTTGCATATCAGACTGAGTGTCAGCTTCTCTCTCTCTCTCTCTCTCTCTCTCTCTCTCTCTCTCTCTCTCTCTCTCTCTCTCTCTCTCTGTCAGCACACTCCACATATTTATGGAGACAGCAGAACACCAGATGATGATGCGGAGGGGGAGAGAGAGAGAGAGAGAGATGGGGGGGGGGGGGTAGAAAGACAGACAGTGAGAGAGTCAGCGAGAGAGAGAGAGAGAGAGAGAGAGAGAGAGAGAGAGAGAGTTAATGAGAGACAGACAGACACACAAAGAGATTGACAGACTGACAGACTGACGGATAGACAGACAGACAGGCAGGCAGACAGAGACATACAGACAGACACACAGAGACAGAGAGACACGGAGAGACAGAAATAATACAGAGACAAAGGCACTGAGAACAGAGAGAGAGAGAGAGAGAGAGGAGAGAGAGAGAGAGAGAGAGAGAGAGAGAGAGAGAGAGAGAGAGAGAGAGAGAGAGAGAGAGAGTCTTATTCAAAATCCATCGGCACTTTTGAGGGGAACTAAAAGATGTCACTATGTAAGGATCTTGATTCATGCATCCTATGGAGATCTCGGCTCAATATTCTACGAATTAATAATTGTGCGTCGACGTTTGTACGCTTTATACAATGCTGTGTGTTTATTGTTCGATATAAGAATCGTTACAAAAGAAATGCAAGTATTTCGACCAAACCTTCATGCAGAAGCACCTGTTGATAAATCACAAGGATTTCTATTCATCCGGCCTGAAGGGCAATATCCCAGTTAGATGTTCCAGTGTTCTACAGTGTGTGTGTGACGCAGACTTTTGCACGCATTTATGAAGTTCAAAATCACGTCGTGAAGCAAATGTTTACTGATGTTGTTTAAACCGACTGACAGACCACCTACTACTGAGACGAACGGTCTTCAGGAAGGTTCATTCCGCGAATCATAAATTTTCGGCAGATGATAGAAGTACACACACACACACACACACACACACACACACACACACACACACACATGCACGGAAGCGCGCGCGCGCACACACACACACACACACACACACACACACACACACACACACACACACACACACGCACATGTACGCACACACACACACACACACACACACACACACACACACACACACACACACACACACACACACACACACTGCGCTTGACTGCTAACTGCTAAATTCACTGGCAAAATTTGCATTTTTATTTTTTGTTTGATTTCATGGTCGCCAGTCATATTCAGTTTTTCTGCTGTTGTTTGTTTGTTTGTTTTTTAGATAGCAACTTAACTCGCATTTGCTGTAATTAATCCACCTTAGGCCACATCAAGCTGTCATGTCATAGTCCTGGAAGAGACCATGCAGAAAAAAGAGCTGCACGTTTCAGGTGGCCATGAATCACGCACCAGACGAGACACAGAGATGCTGCTGAGTCACGTTGGTGATGATTGGTGGTGTCTGTTTTAATGCGATATCTGTAGGGACACCCACACACAGTGCCAGCCACTGAAGGGAATGACCAGGTGATTTAACACGACACACAGTGCCAGCCACTGAAGGGAATGATCAGGTGATTTAACACCGCACACAGTGTCAGCCACTGAAGGGAATGGTCAGGTGATTTAACACCTCACACAGTGTCAGCCACTGAAGGGAATGGTCAGGTGATTTAACACGACAGTCAGTGCCAGCCACTGAAGGGAATGATCAGGTGATTTAACACCACACATAGTGCCACCCACTAATGGGAATGGTCAGGTGATTTAACACCACACATAGTGTCAGCCACTGAAGGGAATGGTCAGGTGATTTAACACCACACACAGTGCCACCCACTGAAGGGAATGGTCAGGTGATTGACAGCCAGGCTGAAAAAAAAAAACGTTCCTGTGAAGCAAGCCTCTGATAAACTATTTGCATGAATCTTCAGAAACACTACTATATGTGCAGCTCATTCGTGAAGATCTTAGAACACCCCTTCAATAAATTCAGCGCTAAAAGCTATTCAGGGAAAACGGTACCCTACCACTATTTCATTCCGACTGAAAGAGACGCGCACAGACGAGCATGCGTTTTACACAAGAAGAAGTGTCACTGTCTTTAACACAACAACACAGCATGAAATGAGCTTGAACATGCCAACGTATCAACCAACTACACATCCTTTCCATTCTAAACCCACTAAAAAAAAACGAAGAAAGAAACCAAATAACACTAACTCTTTATCATGTTTCAAGTCAAATAATGTAAGAACATAAACAGAAATCCAACGCTAGCAAACAATTAACGCTGCACAGCCTTAACCCATTTATGCCGAAATTTTTAGATTTTATTAAAAGTGTCTGAACACGGTTCGTTCTAACTCTCTGAAAAACAACTGCAAGCATATTTTTCAATTTTTAAGCCATCGTTTTAGATTTATGATGCCAAATATGTACGTCCCATATTTGGGACGCTAGGACTGAACGGGTAGGGGTTTTAGATCCCAAGCTTACATAAGAAAAGTGACTTCATGGTGAAAAATCTTGGGTTTATTCCAGCAAATAAATTAACTGAAACCAGAACAAGAACCATCTATTAATAAACGAAACATTAAGCGTCAATCAAATGAAGTAACTGGTTGATTGTTTATTTTCACTTGGTACTCTAGCTTGAAGAACACCGAACAAAAAAATCTAAAACAAAGTCGCAGATTTTTTTTTTCCAGTGAAAACAACGTGGAAACATCTATGTGGAGTACAACAGAGAATCATTTGACCTTCACTTGACATGGAAGTCTTGGAAGCACCTGTCATGCACCCCAACGTCACATTTCAGGCACTTGTGTTTGGTCTTCATTCCACACTGACCACATCGCAGCTGAGTGGGTGAGGGGCTCACAAGATGATCCATCCTGTCAAACCTGACACTATCAGGGGGACACGCTTGTCAGGGATACTGGTCGACCCCGCCCAGGGCGAGGAACATCAGAACGGGACCTGGCGCGAGCAAGATACACCTTGGCTACTGCACGTCGAAATGCCAACAGATCCAGGTTCTTCTTCCTGTGTGCTGGGGTCTGTCTGTAAAGATGTCATGCCTGCTGAACAGCAAGGTCCAGGCAGTAGATGAACAGTGACCACCACCATTTCTTGCTGCGGATAGCCACTCTTTATTTCTCAATGTTTTGATCCATCCTGTCCACTCCACCCATTGTCTTATTGTAATGTCGGATGAGGAATGGCTGCGGCAAATCCACATTTCTTCTTCTCAGAGCGTGACCACCGTCGTGCTGTGCTGACTGGAAGAACACCAACTTTGTTGGACACAACATTTACTATGCCATTGTCATTCCATCGAACAACTATTAAACCGGACTTAACATCAGTGGCATGGTCGTACGTTCCTCGTGTAGTCTTCTCTATTTCCTTTGTGGTCTTGAGTGGGCAGTCTTCCAGACTGTTGGCACGAATTGTTCCTGTGCATGCGATCTTCTTAGTCAGGCAGTCCACAAGCTTCAGAGACGTAAAGAGATTGTCAAAGGTCAGGTGAAAGGAGACACTCCTCCTGGAGCTCAGCAATCAAGTCAATGACCACTGATCCTCCCATTCCCAAATTAGGGTACTGGGTTTATCTCCCATGGGCTCCTTGGGGTGGCTCAAACTGAATGCAATATCACAAAAGTGTGCACAGAACCCAGAGCTTGAACCCAAAGTGAATAAGTTTGCCTCTTATGAACTGTTTCGCCGAATGCCTGCCAAAGTATGGGACCATTGACTCATCTATGCTGAGATCAGGCGTCTGGAAAAAAACGAAAATACTCCAGAAAACTTCTCATTCGATGCAGTCATCAGAGGGCGGACTTTTGCCGTCTTGTCATCCTTGTCCAGCATAGAATTGGCGCAGAAGTGGAGATGGTTCATCAGTTCGTCAGTACAGTGGCAGAGGCTCCTGCTAAAAGCTGGCGACCACTCAGATTTTCCACCGTTCCCTCTTCATCTTCATCACCACTGTCCTCATCGTCAGTCAGTTCATCCACTGGTGGCGGCTCTATGAAGATACCAGCTGTCTGGAATGTATCATCTTCCTCTAGCATGCTAACCACTTCGTGAACATAGAAGAATCTGCAAGAGACCAACAGGATATTTAGTAAATCTGAAACAAGAAAAACCCTACTTATTCAGTCCTAGCGTCCCATATATGGGACGCACCTTCACAGACTCACAAAACAAAAACTACAGATTTTCAGATCAAAGTGAAAGACACAAATTTAAATGAATGTTAGATGTGCATTCTATCTTCTTAGGTAAGATAAGATAAGATAAGATAATGTTGTTTTATAGCCCAGCCGACCGCAAAGGGCCATATCAGGGCTGTCACCACGTTAAAATCAACTCACAGGTCATTCATTCACACAATTCTTAAAAAACATCGTCTAAAAACAACCAAAACTTTGGTAAAAATCTTTCCACTGTAAAATCTCAGATCAGATGAAAAATGTTAACCTCTTACAAGAGCTCAAAGATCACGTCAGGTGGGACATCTCTGAACATCTTCTTAGGTGTTATTAAAAAATTATAGTAGAAAAGATTTACAGCCTTACCTTTGTGAACTTGCCATCACTGTGCTGAAAAGAACATGCGCTCATACAAAATGGCGGCCCTGCTGAAAAGCAAATGGAGGAAGACACCCCACATTGATCATTTTCAACACACAATGGCTTCCCTTACATCATTTGTATCTATTTACGCAAAAAAACCCAACATTGCATTTGACTGCATTCAACTGATGATGTCCCATATTTGGGACGCACGGCAAAGTCACCAGTATTGACTCACCTAACTCATCTTAGCTTTTCATTGCCACGTGTAATGTCAACGGAACGTCCACAAAAGTCTGGTCCAGATTTCCCAGGCCTGGCACAGTTCATGCTTGAGTCCACTGCAACCAAGGACGCGAACACAGCCAGAAAACACCACGTCCCCTTTTCTGCTGTGTCTTGAAGTCTTGGTGCAGAGACGTAGTATACAAAGCTTGAAAGATCGCCTCTATAAAGCAGTTGGTCTTATTTCATCAAACGCTATTTGCATTGAAAGAATTATAGCATTTACACTCTTCCGCTACTGAGCCTAACCATTCTGTCTTTTTCAATTCAAAGGAAGCAACGCCTAAACCTCTGGCAGAAGACTGAAAACAAGTTTCGAAAGTTCAAAGTGAGTGAATTTTTTTTGTTATGCATATACTGCACTAAAAGCAATCTTTTCATACATTTTTTAACAAAAGATGTGATTCCACAGTTTTCCATGTTTTTCAACTAAGGAAACACAATTCTCCCACAAAGCATTTGTCACAGTGCTCGCAACAGAACAAGTGCCATTGATAAAATAGCATGACGATACTGCAAGGAATAAAAAATATCATATGTAATAAAAGTTCAAAAGTGAAAGTTATTGATTTGCTTGTTTTGTTTTGCTTTTCAGTCAAATCTATAAATGCATTCAACCCATTTTCACTGCGTTCATTCACAATGCCATCCATTTTTAAATGAAGGAAGAATTCGAGCACAAATAAATCTATAGATTAGTCAAATAAACAGGAATGTCTTGAACAATTTCAGAACAATATCATGAAACTGAAATTGAAAACAGATATATTCAAATACATGCTATCCTACAAGACCCACCTTTACAGCTTATGTCTATAAATGAGTTGGCCAGTCTTTCTTTCTTGACCCCAACATTTCTGACAGATAGCCTGTTGTGCTGTAATACTGGGATAGCTGTAATCAACTGATGTCAGAACAGAAAATGTTGTTAGGAAAAAAGCCTCGTTTTAGACGAACAAACGTTGCTCCATGTGACGATTTGGTTTTCAGACTGAATTTTTTAAACTTCTCAATGGGTTTCCACCTCCCGATTGACTGTTCAAAACTCTGTCAAAGTTCCAGTCACTGCTCACGAAAGGTGTACACATTTCATAGACTCGTAATCAAACAAGTAGTATGCTGGGAGTGGGCTGTCCAATATTCTCACGAAGATGTTTAAAATTTGACATAGTCTGATCGGCTAAATCCTAAACGTGAACTCGTCGCAGGAGAACATCTTGTGCGTCTTCGCATGTGGATAGCAAATGTCCGTACTGCTTGAATTTCCTTGTCTTTAGCATCCTATGTGAAGACAATCAAACGTGGATCGTGAGAATTGTTTACCGATACGTGTCTGACCCGTGACATGCCCCTTCAACCCACTCCCCAGCCCTGTTAGATACAGTTGCGATGTAAGCACAACGATTGGTCAAGTTTATATGTTAACCTGACTACACAATTGTAACAGAGTGATACCAGGGTACTTTGTTTGTATGTTTCTATAGAGTTCTGCATGTAGGAAAAAAAGTAAACGAATGCCACTGAAGTTCCATGGCCCATCCAATAAGCGTTTTGGTTGATCGATCAAATCACGTGCATGTATCAAAGCCATGAATGTTGTGCCTCTAGAACGCAGTTTTGACTATGAAGATGAGGATCAAATGGCCTTGTTCCCCATATAACTGCAAAACACTCCTGTTGAGTTGTATTACATCTCCACTCCATGTAGGCCAGTTGTTAAAGTCCTTCACCATAATCTTTCAGTAGCACAGTTCCGAGCCCAGCTCCTTCCCCTCTGATTGTGGCACACTTCCTGCAGAACTGTCCAACACATCAAACGCTAAGAGCAGAGACCTGGCTTGCTGACACATTGACGTGGGTGAAGCTCTATGGAGCTCTGGAGGGCCTCCATCATACAAGAGCCTTTCATCAGCACCTGTGGGATTCCTGTCTGAGTTGCAAAAATGAAGAAAAGAAGAAGAAGAAGAAGAAGAAGGAGAAGAACAAGAAAAAGAAAAGAACAAGAACTATAACAAGAAGAAGACTCAGTGTCAGCATCACCAGTTTACATGAACTATTCCGTCTCAGATCACCACAGACCCTACTTTCATTCCTGGGATCCTTTCTTCATTCAGAATCAGATGTTTCAAATTTCACCTGTGTTCTTAGATGAAAACACGCGACTAGCCCCTGCATGCAGGGCTATTGAGGTTGAAGTAGGACATATTGACTTTGGACTCTATATGATGATGAGCCACACAGGTGACATCTCCACATCTGGCTTTGCTGATATAAGTTTGTCAACACGTACTGTTTTCCTAAGATGTTCATTGTCTCTGTCAAGATAGTTTTGGTTACGGCTTTGTCACCTGTGCACGAATAACTTTTCCAAAGGGTTTGTGCAGGTCTTGGTACATACTCGATGACCCATTTATGTCAGTCAGTTCACGGCCATAGTCCCCATTCCACACTGATAGGTGTGTGGCCATCACGTTTCCCTTCCCAGAGTATCTGGTGCTAGTGTGTGTCTTGACCGGAGCAGCAGATGATGCTGTTCCACTTACTATTTCAGGTAGTCCCTGATGTCTTGACGGGACACATGTACGATTTTAAAGACAGGTTGCAGGATACTGAAGTGAGCGTGGGGATGAGGCGTGATTTTAAATGTCACACTGGATCAATGCAGACCGGGTCTGGTCTTTCACAGCCTTTATAATGTCTTCTGGTGTGATGGGGGTTGGGGAAACGTGGCCGGGGTGCAAGACAGTCACAAATCTGACGCACCTTGGGGTTTTGGTGTTTCAGGTGCTTCCACTCACACTTATAATTTGAACCGTCAGGAAACGGCCATATCCATAAAAGTAACAGCCTTGAAAATGGTAAACAGTTGGGGGTTTTTTTGCTCAGCACTCCCACATCCACATGGGTTCTTTCAGAGCCAAGACAGCTGCACAAATAAGCCACCTTTGCTCCAGAACTGGCAACATTAAAACTGATTATGGCAAATGTTGGCCAGAATTGTCCAGAAATGGGTCAGTTCGGACATATACATTATAGGGTTACCAGCAGTCTGATAGTCACTGCAACATTATGGCATACATGTTTTTAAGATATACCAGTGTTTTGCCGGTTCTAGACCTATCCCGTGTTGCCATCAGAATGCCAGTTTTTTTTATATTATTTCCTGGAACCATGCCAGAACTAGGCCACTATATCAAAAGCCAAAATATAGGTGAAACAACAGAGGGAATGTTCAACTGACCTCAGTCGGAGAACAGTCAATGGAAAACATTCACCTGGTTTTTACAAATCTACAGTTAACCCAGTCGGACATCCGAATAGTGAAAACTCAGCTCTGAAATACATTGCCCTGATTTTGGTTTCTTTTCATGTGAGCTATTACGTGTTCTGATTTTTTTTTTTTCACTTTTGCCACATGCTGCAACATTTGGTAATCTTAAAACATGGACCTGATCATTTTCTTTATATAAAAAAAAGTTAAGACTGAAAAACATTGCAAAGCAATGTGGGATTTTAAGTGATTTTGACATGTACGTGAAAGAATGTTGCTTCTAACAGAAGTAAGCTGCACTATTGGCAGCCAGTCTTTTTTCTTTTTCTTTTCTTTTTTTTTTTCTTTTTTTTTTTTCTTACAGCACGCACGTCTTACATATGTCACAGTAAAATTCACCAAATCAGGAAATTTACAAATATCCTAAACATTTCAGTAAATCAACCCTAACCCCCCTAACTCCAAACCCTAACCCTGAAAACCCTAACCCTACCCTAACCCTAACCCTATAATCCTAACCCTATAACCCTAACCCTATAACCCTAACCCTATAACCCTAACTCTATAACACTAACCCTATAACACTAATCCTATAACACTAACCCTAACCCTAAGCCTATAACTCTATAACCCTAACCCTAACCCTAGCCCCCTAACCTAATCCTAACCCCAACCCTACCCCTACCCCTACCCCTACCCCGAACCCCAACCCCAACCCCTAACCCTTAACCCTTAATCCTAACCCTAAAAACCTAACCCTAACACCCAAATGCTAACACCATCACCGCTCACCCTCACCCTTACCCTAACATCCAAACACTAAAACCTCATCACTGACACCCTCACCCTAACACTCACCCCTCGTGATATACTATCGATTTCGACAATGTCACTGTGCAGATGACCTTCTCTCATGGACACGAGTGTGGCTGGAGAGACCGATTCTCGAGGCACACACCCGTGGGCAGTAGGGCATTTGAACGCGGCTGATGTGGGAAAGGAGGGCACTGAGGCCTTGCGTTTTTCTCTTGCAGTAGTCATGTGGTTGCGGTGGTTGTCTTCAAATTCTTCCTGGGCCTTCCTGGTTAGACTTCGCCATACTGCTCTGTCTTGGGCACAAACCTCTAGGTCTTTTGCGGGCGTGTAGCTGTGCTTCAGATTGTCTTTTTACACAGTCTTTGAAGCGCTTTCTGGGGTGGCCTCTGGGTCTCTGGCCCTGCCTCAGTTCTCCGTAGAGCAACTGCCGAGGCAGTCTGTGAGGCTCCATGGATGACATGTCCAGTCCAGCGAAGCTGGCCTTCATTATCATGGCTTCGATGCTGAGCAGACCGGCTCTGTCCAGGACTTCGAGGATGGTCACTCGGTCTTTGCCACTTGATGCCCATAATCGCTCGTAGTGATCTCGTGTGGAAGCGTTCAAGCTGTTTCGTGTGTTTCCGGTACAGCGTCCAGGACCACAGCCGTAGAGGAGACTAGTGAGAACAACAGCTTTGTAGACCTTGATCTTTGTGTCGAGCTTGATGTTTTTTGTGGGTCATCACACGAGTACGTAGGCGGCCAAGAGCTTGGCTGGCTTTGCTGACCCTGGCAGAGATTTCTCTGTCAAGAGAGCCATCACTGGAAATGACGCTCCTGAGGTACTTGAAGTGCTCGACAGTTTTCAGAGTGGTGCCTCTGATGGTGATGGTGAGGGGAGGTTGCACTGTTGGGCCTGGAGAGGGTTGGTAGAGCACTTCTGTTTTTCCAAGGCCGATTGGTCAGGCCAAAAAGCCGAGAGGCTTTCCGCAAACCTGCTGACAATGAACTGGAGATTCACTTCTGTGTGTGCCATCAGGGCACAGTCGTCGGCAAACAGTGCGTCAGTCACAAGTCTCTCGACTGTTCGGGTCCCGGCGCTCAGCCGACGAAGGTCAAACAGAGAGCCGTCCAGCCTGTACTTGATGTAGATGCCTCTGTCGAGATCTCCGAGGGCATGGTTCAGCACGCACGCACGTGAAGAACAGGTTGATCAGGACCAGAGCAAGGACACAGCCCTGCTTCACGCCGTTCGAGATTTTAAAGGGAGCAGAGCTTCACCCCCAACAAGCACAAGGCCAACCATGTCGTCGTGGAATAGGCGGATTATTTTTGTGAATTTCCTCGGACAGCCAAGATTGGAGAGTATGACCTACAGCGCCTCCCTGTTCACCGTGTCGAAGGCTTTTGTTAAGTCGATGAAGACAGCGTAGAGGTCCATCCGCTGCTCTACGCCTTTTCTTGGACCTGTCTCACAGAGAAGACCATGTCGATGGTGCTGCGGCCTGGTCTGAAGCCAGACTGTGACTCCTAACACTAACACCTCAACACTGACACCCTCACCCTTACACTCACCCCTCTACCTTACCCTAACACCCTACCCTAACCCTGATACCCTGACACTAACACCCAAACACTAACAACCTCACCCCTAATCCTTACCCCTAACCCGAACACCTAACACCCAAACACAAACACCCTCACCACTCACCCCTCACCCTAACACCCAAACACTAACACCCTCACCGCTCACTCCTCACCCTAACACCCAAACACTAACACCCTCACCGCTCACCCCTCACCCTAACACCCAAACACTAATACCCTCACCGCTCACCCCTCACCCTAACACCCAAACACTAACACCCTCACCCTCTCACTCCTCACCCTCACCCTAACACCCAAACACTAACACCCTCACCGCTCACCCCTCACCCTAACACCCAAACACTAACACCCTCACCGCTCACCCCTCACTCTAACACCCAAACACTAACACCCTCATCACTCACCCCTCACCCTAACACCCAAACACTAACACCCTCACCGCTCACCCGTCACCCTAACACCCAAACACTAACACCCTCACCGCTCACCCCTCACCCTAAACACCCAAACACTAACACCCTCACTGCTCACCCCTCACCCTAACACCCAACACTAACACCCTCACCGCTCACCCCTCACCCTAACCCCCCAAACCTAACACTAACACCCTCACTGCTCACCCCTCACCCTTAACACCCAAACACTAATACCCTCACTGCTCACCCCTCACCCTAACACCCAAACACTAACACACCTCACTGCTCACCCCTCACCCTAACACCCAAACACTAACACCCCTCATCACTCACCCCTCACCCTAACACCCAAATACTAACGCCCTCAACCTTACCTCGCATCCTCACACTAACACCGAACACCCAAACACTGATACCCTCACCCCTCACCCTCACCCTAACACCTAACACCCAAGCACATACACCCTCACCCTCACCCCTCACCCTCACCCCCAGCCTATTCTTGCCCCAAACCACTTGCACGTGATAGTCCCGGCTCTACACCGGACCCGAGTAATGGAAGTGGTACACACACTGCAATCCACCAGCCGTACTGGTGTTGGGCCTGCCTCGCAATGAGAATTGGCGAGGGATCGCCGAGTACCTAACCCTGACCCTCACCTGACCCTCACCCTGACCCTAACCTTTAAACCCTGACACTAAAACCTAAACCCATGAAGTTGGACATACAGCATATGTAGGAGGTTGATGACATGGAAGAGTACAAAGAGGAAATGGAGGGGATTGATATGGAGGACAGATGTAGGACATGGAGGCTAAACTGGCGGCAAGGAGGAGGTATATGGAAGTACAGATGGTGAAGGAGGAGGTTGCAGAGATGGAGGAGAGATGGACAAATGGAGGCAGAAGAGATGGACAAGATGAACACGATGGACATGGAATCGCAGAGGAAGGCAATGGAGGCAGAGTAGGAGTAGGTGGTAGAAGAGATTGAGTAGGAGTGTGAGGAGATCACGACTGAGGAGGAGGTTTACACAGACATGTAGATTTAGAAGACAGATGCAGAAATGCATGAGAAATGCAGAAATGCAGGAGGATAGGGATGTGATGGGGGAGATGGATGACATAGAGGAGGAGCAGATAAAACAGAATGAAGAAGATGGAGAATAAAGAGATGGAGAATAAAGAAGATGGAGAATAAAGAGATGGAGAATAAAGAAGATGGAGAATGAAGAAGATGGAGAATAAAGAGATGGAGAATAAAGAAGATGGAGAATAAAGAGATGGAGAATGAAGGAGATGGAGAATAAAGAGATGGAGAAAAAAGAAGATGGAGAATAAGAGATGGAGAATGAAGAAGATGGAGAATAAAGAGATAGAGAATGAAGAAGATGGAGAATAAAAGAGATGGAGAAGATGAAGAAGCAAATAGGAGGCTGAGGTTGAGTAGGAGATGCAAAAGGAAATGGACGAAGAGCTGGAGGAGAAGATGGAGGAGAAGGATGAGGAGATGGAGTTGGAGATGGAATAGGAGACGGAGATGTCGGAGAAGAGGGACCTAACCCTAACCCTAAAGTAACCAAACCATCCTAACACTCATCTGTAACCCTCACCTCTGAACTGTATAACCCTAAAATCCCAACCCTGATCTGCTAACCTCCTAACCTTAATCCCCACCCCCCTTACCCTTGAAACCCTAATCCGAAATCCCTGAACCTCATCCAAACACCCTAAAACCCAAAGCTAAACCAAAGCCGCAGCAGTAACAGCAAATTAGACGTCGTCACGGTCATCGCCCAAATCATGATTGAATCGGCCTCAAAATCAGTAAGCAATTGGTCTTAACCTTTGAGTACGTCAAGATCGACGTCCAAATCGTCACGTTTCAAATTCTCTTCAAGAGTGTAGCCCTCAAAAACGCTGTAGTCATCACTATCATATCGGAAAATGATTTCTACAAGTTACACAGTTACATGATCCGCCATTTTCCCAGGAAGTGTTTGCGAAGAAAGGCCGAAAATTCGAAATTCACGGCAGCTAAACTACTCCATCAAAACGCTTGCAACAAAGAACAAAGTGGCGTCCAGAAACGGCCGTAGCGGAAGACTTCTGTCGCCATTCCATTTTGGGATATGCGACGGTGAAAGTGAAAGTCGTTGACCCAGTAAGTAGCGGTCGATCTGGGTCGATCCTGTGTTCACAAAGAGGAAATCTCGCGGGCGATCTCGTTCGATGCGGTAGGCAGTGGGCTGATACCTTTGGTCGTGCTCGCGCTCACGTTCCGTTTCTGGCTGTCTGTGATTTTGAAGAAGACACTTTGTGTGTAAGGCCAATTGCTTCCCTGTTTGCTCTGCATTGGAAACAAAGAGGGTCTGGTTTCACTGGTCTGTGGACAACTACCCTTCAGTATTTCTTCTCCGGTTTGGCTTTTTCTAACTGTTTGGGAAGTTACTTAGCATTGTTCTGTCATGCCAGTGCGAACTGTAAACACTATAGACACGTCTGTTGGTAGCTGAAGCAAAAGTTACCGGGCCTGAAGCAAGGAAGAAGGCAGCACAAGCAAGCAGACGCTTACTTACCTCTTCCGTCTGCATGCATAATTTGGTCTTCAGTGAAAAAGAACAATTAATGCATGGAACTGAAGTTGAAACGAAGAAAATACAGATTATCATTAAGTAATCATCATCATCGTCAGCATCGTATTAGACGGTTAAACGCAACCTACACATCCTTTGTGTTCCTGGTCCTGTGGAAGAAATGGAAAGGGAAGAAACTCCACATTGTTGTCTCTGCATACTTCCGGACTGGCTGTGTTCCATTGGTTCCAGAATGAACCACCATGTTTTGCATTCTCCACCACTCCACATCATCATCATTTTTATTGCTGTTATCATTATCATTAACATTGCTGTTGTTGTTGCTGCTGCTGCTGCTGTTGTTGTTGTTGTTGTGTATATTTTCTTTCCTTCAACCTCAGTTCCATTCTATGATCTGTCATGGTTATGAATGTTATATGTCAACCGTGAAGAAAACTGGATAGGCTGAAATTTGTAATGTGTTTCCTTTGACTGGCGGCCCATTGATTCTATAGTAACGTTTGTTTCAGTTTGTGTGTCTGCATCAAACCCACGTTGAAACCGTTCTCTCAGTCACACAAAATGAAGAGAAATATTCTCACCAACACAATATTCGTGTTCATTACCATTGGCAAGAAGAAGAAACATTAATTCAACGCTTTCCATGGCTTCACCATTATGCTCCAGTGTCACCCTTTTATCCCCTTTAGGATTCGCCAAGAAGAAATATTTTCAGTAACCTAAAATCAAAAAAAAATGAGGTTACCATTTACAAGGATATTGAGCAACGAACACTTTATGGGGACTCATCACCGCATAAAACTTATGTTTCTCCTAACTGGATTACAGGTAAAAGCACATTGAAGCATACAAGAAGCTTCACATCATTAAAAACAATTATGGAGCTGGTTTCACAGTGAGGTGACTACAGGCGGAAATTGAAACAAAAATGTAAATTAATGTGAAAGCCACCACGCCAGGCCACCAGACCACATGCACAAACAAAGAACAAAACGAAACCTGACGCGTTTCGACCTGTGCAAACTTCTCAAGCCAGCAACTATAATGAAGAGCGAGCAAGTACTTGTCTTCTCAATATCATCGCAGGATGGGCGTTTAATGAAGACGATGCTATTTAGGAGGCAATGCCAGTGGTGGCTGGGCAGGGGCGGGCGTGGAACATGCAGGGGCAGGCGGGCGGGCGGGGTGGGCGGCGAGGGACGTGTGTGGGCGCGGGCGGAGGTGGACGTTGAGCGGGGCGGAGGCGGGTGTGCGGGTGGGGGTCGGTGGTGGCGGGCTTGGGGGCGGGCGTATCTGAACTGACCGTGTGCTTCTACCGATGTAGGAGAAGACTCCTGACTGTTCGTTTCGAAGAATTTCTCCCACCGACTGCAACCAGAATCTGTGAAGAGAAGCTCTGCTGGCGTGTTGTGTTCTGCACCTTGCACTTCAATCCACTCACACCCTACAACAGTTTTTTTCCACGAAAGAAAAGTGATTATGAATATAATGTTTTGTTTGTTTTCTTCTGTATTGGTATTGAGGAAATATAGGAAAGAAAGACAAACTGTCTTGAGTGCATCTAATCTTTTTTCACCAGAGCTTGTTTGATGCTGTTCTCACAGCTGCTAACTGTTGACTGGACATCAAGACGTGCCGCGATCGTTGTATGCTGGGACCATCTGCAAATGTAGTGGAAGATGTTTCTGACATTGTCCATAATCAGTATTGCCCCAGCAGGTTTCCTACCTCTATCCAGATACATGTATAACAGAAAAGAGGCTATGTACTTGAAAGACAAACTGTACAACAACAAACGTGGAATACAATATTCTGTGTCTTAGAGTTTGCTGTCCAAGATTCAACATGTTCACAGGGTGCACGAAACAACTTCAACTTGCATAATCATGATCCAAGTACTGGATGTCGACTTACTGCTATCATTTTATCATATACTAATGTACATACTGGTATGCCCTGTACTAGAACACAGTCGCTATTTATGCATGGAAACTAGTGATGCTTGACTTTTGTAATCAGCTAATGTGTGTGCGAATGAATACTAAGCGGCACAATCACACATCGAGAACATGGGTTTCATAGGTGAAGAAGAGTCGCCTACGATGTCCAGTGAAGTGAATAATGTTAGTGTAACCAAGAATTAAATTATATCAAATATTCATTTCTATCTTTCGATCTTTTATCAGCCATACCGATGGAAGGTCACACACTTTTTTAGGGCTTCCTAGTAGTCGTGTCATGACAGTAGCGATACGAAGTTTGTATTGCCATTGTGATCAACGATTTTGACTATACTCATTGCTATGACCTGCCATACCATTTAGACACACAGACTGCGGCCCTTACACACTAACAATTACCTTATTCGTTAACATTGCAAGGAAAATAGCAAGTATTCACTATCATGCTCCTGGAAAAAAATTAAATACCCACTGAATATGGAGCTCAGAGATACGCAGCAGCCTTAACGGGTCATGACTTCTACACAAAAACAACTTCAAACAAGACTGTCATGACCTTTTGTCTTATGTTCCTGAGCGCTGTACTCCATTCATAAACAAATATCTACGTTTCTGTTCCTTTTCCTCAAATCCAACCTTTAAACAGATTATGCTACAGATAGTAAAGTAGTATGGATACGGATTCTGTTTTGCGGTGTTATAACAAACCAGTGTACTTCAGTACTGTTTACATTCCTAATTTGGTTCGCTTCCCATGTACAGTGCACATTTGCATACTGCTTAGAAACTTCTGGTACAACGCCTCAGCTCTCTCTCTCTCTCTCTCTCTCTCTCTCTCTCTCTCTCTCTCTCTCTCTCTCTCTCTCTCTCTCTCTGTGCCTCTCTCTGTCTCTGTCTCTCTCTCTCTCTGTCTCTGTCTGTCTCTCTCTCTCTCTCTCTCTCTCTCTCTCTCTCTCTCTCTCTCTCTGTCTCTCTCCTCTCTCTCTGTCTCTGTCTGTCTGTCTGTCTGTCTGTCTCTCTCTCTCTCTCTCTCTCTCTCTCTCCCTCTCTCTCTCCCTCTCTCTCTCTCTCTCCCCATTGCACCATCCGACGAGTACAGACCAGTTTCCGAGTGTTCCTGATTTACTGCAAAGTCCGACAAGTGCCGACCGGTTTCTCAGTGCAGACTTGTTTCTCAGTGTCAGTGCTTTACTGCAAAGCTGTTCAAGTTCCAGGGGGTCATGCAAGAGGACCAAGACTGTAGGTTGACTGCACATCTTCATTCCTAACGTTTCCAAAGCAGTGCGTGCGTGATATCATAATGTGCATTCAAAGATTCAAGTGGACTGGGTGTATGAATCATGTACCATCCTGACGTGAAACAAGCCGACATCATGACCTAGTTCCCTTTCAGACAACTGGGTACAGTTGTGGTCATGGGTCTCATGGCATCAAGTATGACTGACCACAGAGGTGCGACACTCTTCGAACATATTGGAGAGGATATCTGTCATACCATGGACACCATAAGAAATGCCTCACTGGAGGTATACGTTATTTCTTCCATATGTCGGTGCTCACAGACATACTGCCATCAAAAGACCACGGATTCGCAACAAATCGGACCACAACATTTACAACAAAAGTGTACCCACGAACTGCACAAGACTGCCACAAGATCCATTTCAATGAAACCTGGAAATATGGTTAAAACAAAACCAAACAAAGAATATTTGAAAATCCACGTCTGCTGCACTAAAAATGAAAGCCAGTTTCGGAGCAGGCTTGCAAAGACTGGTCAACCAGGAGTTCAACACACTACGTGTGATAGTACACACACTGACCACAGTGCCGTGGCCATTCAGTGTCCACACACCCTCCCCCCTCCCCCATCGCTAAAGGCCAAACAACACAGTTATGATTTTCCACAAAGACACTCTATACTCCATGCCAACGTTCTGAGGCCTAGCTTCAATTTCAGCACGGATTTCATAGAACATTGATAGTTCATCAAAAGAACCACCGCCCACCATCATTTCACCGATTTTGGAGGATTTCCATCCAGTGACATCATTCACAGTCTTCCAATGCGTGCCCCTCCCCTTGGCTCACTTCACATGGCAGGCCTTTGCACTCACCCCTGACCCTACCTTTGAGCCAGCTGGAAACCTTCTGAGAGTCCCGCTCCCTGTATGTTAATCTGTTGACTTGCAACCAGCACAGCATCAAACTGAAAGCGACTGTTGAAGCGGTTACCATGCATTTCTGGCCAGAAATGGTTAGGGACGTGGTGTGGTCAGAGTGCATGGAACTACAATTAGTGTATTGATTATGAAGACTGCATATTCACTGTCTTGTAATTCTAATTTAACTGAACCCTCTCAGAAGTCAGTTTTTCATAAGTCCGTTAGCTTTTGACCAATAAAAAATGGGACCGTTACCCTCAAACAGAAAAAAAAGAACCAAATGAGGAACAGTTTGACAAGATGTGCACCACAATGTTATGCCAACATTTACTTTCCAGGGAGTTTGTGGTCTTTTCATAGGCCTTAGGGTGAAACCACTGGCAGTGACAGGTGATTGTCTCCCTTTGACCATTCACATTAACTGCGTGGCAACATAGTCAGTCTCTTGCTGTCACATGTGTTGTAAGTGTTGATCACGAAAAAAAAGGAATGGTGAACCTTCTCATTTACGCTGTTTTTCAGTCATGAAGGTGGATGGCCTTCTGCAACTTTCCAGACGTTCCTTCACCACCACCCCGCTGTAAAACATCACCTTTGTGGCAAGTTTTATAACACTTGTTTACCCTACATGGTGTACACACACACACAAACACCAACACAAGCACATGCACAGAGGGTTTCAATGAAGGACGGACGTAGGTGAAAGGGGAAGGTGAGTCAGGGGTGTCGTAATTTACATATGTCCATGACTCATCTTAGCCTGCCTCTCTCGCAAGAAACAGCTGTGGTCAACAGCCCCCTCTTTCAAGAGGCCTAACAATGGCTTCATAAATAACCAGTCAGCATTCATGAACACTTCCTCCAAGCTGGTGAGAAGGTATGTATGTCTGTGCTAACAATTCTACCATCATCCCATTTGCACAGCATATCAGACGCACCATTTCTGAAAGGTTTAAGAAAGTGGGCTTCTTCACAACTTTGTCACTGTCATATCATTTGATTATGGCGCAAAAGAAGCACTCAGCAGGCTGGTTCCAGCCTCACATCGGAAAGAGATGTCTTGTTTCCACAGCTGACAAGGAGACATCACCTACCCCTTCGGCCATCCAAGCAACTGATCCGCTGCTTCCAGTTGCAGTGTTGTCCTCACAGATGTCAGTCCACCTAACAACTCACAGCCCAGGGTAAGCTAATCCAAGGACTTGTGTGAAAAAAAACAGGAATCATAAGACTTGTGCATGTGAAGAAAGTGACAAGTCTGTTGAACTTCCCTATGTGACAGGGGTCTCCCTTCCCTATGTGAACACAGCCAGGACATTTTTTTTTCCTCCCACATCAGTATGACTGTACACAATGGACAAGGGGTACTGGTCAACACGCATAGACTTTTCAAGAACCGAACTTCCTACTTCTATACACGCCACCACATTTGTAACCGAGGTCAAGTCAGGCAAACGCTGCATTGTTGCTGAGTGCACACAAAAGAAAGGAATTTTACACAGAATTTTAAGTTGACATTAATGGGCTATTGAGTGGAACCAAAGTGACCTTACCATGCCGTTACCAGGGGGTCATCCTCTGTCTTCTGCCAGCACTGACCACTGGAGGGGGCTCAGAGAATGGGAAGGTGGTCTTCACATTGGAAGACAAACAGCATCCTGGGTCTGACGGTGTGCTGTTACGCTGGAGTCTGAAGCACTTGTGCAAACCAGGCAGCCGTGTTCATGTTTGCGGGCACAGACTCAGACAACTGGTTCTTCACGTCGTTTTCACTGTGGAACAGAGGACCACCACCCTACAACCCCAAAAGACAGACTTAAGGCAATAACTTACATCCTACTGTGTGTTCTCTGCCCACTGAAAGAGAAAGAGAAAAGGGGGCTTCTATCACTCAAATATGTGCAGCAGCTAACAAAGTACTGAGCAGCACAGTACCAAAACACATCCAGTTTCTCACAAACCTACCCGCAAGAACTGCCTCTGGCATCCTGTCCTTTTAAATTGGCCCTGACCATGGTACAGGAGAGCAGTGTCTGGAAATGAGCCTGGACCAGAAGCGATTTCCTGAAGCGCAACAGACATGCCGTGATACTTCGTCAAAGTCAGAAACAGTAAAGAGAGTAAGGTAACCAGACAGTGCAGAAGCATGTCTGTAAGGTGCCAGAAATATACAAGACAGCATCTGAAGAAGTCAGACTGCAACTAACATTATATGGATGACTCTTCAGCCTTAAAGACTGACGGTGACCGCAGCACACTGGCCCCCAAAAGGCTTTGCCAAAGCACAGCTGAAGCATGAAGTGACCACTGATGTTACTGTTCTTGCAATTTACAACAAAGTGCCAATTGTAGTGCATTTTTGCTATATCTGCAGATCCTATTTTCATGTCCTTTGTCAGTGATAGCATTCATTAAAGGCAACTAGACAGCACATCGGACACCACCCAAAGCCGAGTAAGGGCGGATTGTGTGCTTGTACTGGTTCACAACGAGACTTTTAAGTGGAATGTCGACGAATTTCTCCACCAGCTGCCAGCAAATTCTGCAAGTGTTCTGCACCTTGCACCTCAATCAGCAGAGAGCATACAATCTTGCTCTTGAATTGAGATAAAGTAATGCCGCAGTTGTCGTACGAGGGGACCACCTGTAGATGGAGCGGAAGGTTTTGTAGACATTGTCCAAAGTCAGTGTTGCTCCAACAGGTGTCCTACCTCTTTCATGATATTCATAAACAAATATCATTACGTAATTTTTCTCGTGCATATTAGTGTCTGCTGTCCCAGATTCAACATGTTCACTGGAAGCATGAAACCAACTTCTTCATACCGAGTCCTTGTTATATATTACCGTAAAATGCTGACACAGCGGAGATATGGACGAAAGGCCTAGGAACAGGCACTAGAAGTAGATCTGCCTTCCAGAGGTGGAGGCTCTTCCAGATGTTGCGGTTCCCTCATGCAGGGTAGGAAGGCTCTTCCAGATGGATTGCGATGGTTCCCTCGTGCAGGTAGGAAGACTCTTCCAGATGGATTGCGATGATGGATTGCGATGGTTCCCTCGTGCAGGTAGGAAGGCTCTTCTTCCAGATGGATAGGAAGGCGATGGATTGCGTTCCCTCGTGCAGGTAGGAAGGCTCTTCCAGATGGATTGCGATGGTTCCCTCGTGCAGGTAGGAAGGCTCTTCCAGATGGATTGCGATGGTTCCCTCGTGCAGG
>JADBJO010003527.1:145000-170000 GCA_016801955.1 Conus betulinus
CCTCACTCTAACAGAAGTGATACCACATTGTGTTCACTGGACAACGTGCTGTCACTGAACAGACTGTCCTCACTCTAACAGAAGTGATACCACATTGTGTTCACTGGACAATGCGCTGTCACTGAACAGACTGTCCTCGCTCTAACAGAAGTGATACCACATTGTGTTCACTGGACAATGCGCTGTCACTGAACAGACTGTCCTCGCTCTAACAGAAGTGATACCACATTGTGTTCACTGGACAATGCGCTGTCACTGAACAGACTGTCCTCACTCTAACAGAAGTGATACCACATTGTGTTCACTGGACAATGCGCTGTCACTGAACAGACTGTCCTCACTCTAACAGAAGTGATACCACATTGTGTTCACTGGACAATGCGCTGTCACTGAACAGACTGTCCTCACTCTAACAGAAGTGATACCACATTGTGTTCATTACTGGTTTCCTCCTCTGTCATCAAACCAAATATGAAGTGGTCCTTTTCACTGATCTTAACATGCATATGTGACTGATGAATAACACAACTGCAGATCAGTGACTGTTAACTAGTGCCATACACTTCCTTTACAGATTTACAAGCAACAGCTGTCAGTGCTGTAACATTCATCTGTACCAGTAACAGAAGTGTTAAAATGTGTGTAAGTGGTAAATGCTCTTAGTGACACCTGAGCTATCTGCTGCTACCATGAATCAAATCATACACATGCAAATCAAAATAAAAAATGTTCACAAAGGCGATGATGGGAATAGCCTCATGGTCTAAGCAGAAATTAAACAACACGACTGTTTGTTTGTAAATGTATATGGGCCAAACAGAGATAACCCAGAATTTTATATTACCTAAATCAACAAATTAGTAATTTAGGTATAAGTCATGTCGTATTGGAGGAGACTTTAACTTAGTTTTGGACCCCGCGAGAGATTACTGCAATTATAAAAGGGTTAACAATCCCAAAGCGAGAGAAGCAGTAGACAACATGATAAACGATTTAGAATTAAATGATATTTGGAGGGACTTAAATCAGGATTGTCATAGATATACCTGGAGAAGGAATAATCCTTTCCAACAAGCACGGCTGGATTTTTTTCTCATATCAGATCACGTTGTTTCCTTTGTCGATGACGTAGACATTGAGTGTGGGTATAGAACAGACCATGATTGTGTTAAGGTTACGGTTTTGTAAAAAAAATTAAGAGTAATACTTTTTGGAAATTTAACTCGTCATTATTAAAGGACAAGGACTATCTGGATGAAATCAACAAAGAAATTGAGAATGTCAAAAACAGAATACGCTGTAAGTCCTTATGCAAGAGAAGCAGTACACACGATTCCTCTGAACGAATTACAGTTTACAATTTCTGATGATTTATTTCTAGATTTTTTACTGATGAAGCTTAGGTCCAAAACTGTTTCATACGCAACTATGAAGAAGAAAACCACGAATGAAGAGGAACGTAAAATACAGCAAGACATACAACGGCTCGAAAGAAAAGACAAAAAAGACGAAGAAGAGATCAAAGCTTTAGAGTTAAAGAAGGAAAGGCTAAGGTTATTCGAGAGAAAAAAATATAGGGGTACTTTTAAGATCGAGGGCTAGGTGGATAGCTGAAGGGGGAAAAATGACGAACTATTTCTGTAACCTAGAAAAAAAGACATTTCATAAGTAAGAGTATGACTAGATTAATTGATAACCATGGCAATATTCTAAATGACCAAACAGAGATTCTTCACGAGGTTCAAGGTTTTTATGAATCATTACACAAAAATGTGAAGTTGACGACTGTGATTTGGATGAACTCATTGTTATATTCCACATTTAGATCGTGACGATGCGAATAATTTAGATGGTGAAATCACACTGGAGGAGTCATGTATTGCATTAAAGAACATGAAAAACAACAAAAGTCGTGGCACTGATAGTTTCACAACAGAATTTTTTAAGTGTTTTTGGAGCAGAATAGGGGGTTTTGTTGTCAGAGCTTTAAATGCCGGGTTTAGAAGGGGGAGCTTTCTTGTGTTCAAAGACAGGGACTAATTGTATGTATACCAAAGGGAGAAACCAAGACACTTTGTGAAGAACTGGAGACCAATATCGTTGTTAAATGTTGTGTATATAAAATAGGGTCATCGTGTATAGCCAACCGTTTTAAAAAGTGTGTTAGCTGGTCTCATTAATGAGGATCAAACAGGTTTTGTTAAGAATAGTACATAGGAGATAACATTAGGCTCATTTACGACACTATTGCTTATTTAGAACACAACTTACCAGGGCTTTTATTAAACATTGACTTTGAGAAAGCATTCGATTCAGTGAGCTGGGATTTTATGTTTAAAGTATTGAAAGCGTTTGGTTTTCAACAGGGCTTCTGCAAATGGATTGAAACATTCTATAAAAATATTAACTCACGTGTCCTTGTTAATGGTCAAGTTTCTAGTTGGTTTGAGATAGACCGCGGATGCAGACAAGGTGATCCACTATCGCCATATCTATTCCTATTATGTGTTGAAATTCTAGCATTAATGATTCGGGAAAATGAAAACATACGTGGTATAGTTATAGATACAGTCGAACATAAACTTTCTCAGTATGCAGATGACACGGAATTTCTTTTAGCAGGCGACGGAAAATCATTTGAAACATGTATAAACGTATTGGAAATGTTTGGTCGAATATCGGGGTTATATATGAATCCTGGAAAAACTAGCGCTGTTTGGTTGGGGAGCTGTAAAAATTCTGCTGTTCGTTACATGGACCATTTAGGTATGGAGTGGAACCCACAAAAATTCAAAATTCTTGGAATCTGGTTTACCAACGATTTGCAAATCTGTATAGATATTAATTATTCTGAAAAATTAGCGGACGTGAAACATTTGTTTAAGGATTGGGGTGAGAAGACAACTAACCCCTTTGGGCAGAGTGGCAGTTTTAAAATCGCTTATTTTATCAAAACTCATCCATTTGTGGATATTACTACCTAACCCACCTGACACTTTTTTTCAGACTTTACAAAATTAGTTACAAATTTGTGTGGAATAAAAAGCCAGACAAAATAAATAGAAAACTGCTGCTCACAAAAGTATCCAAAACGGTGGTCTTGGACTACCAGAATTAGAAACGTTTGCTTCTTCCCCTAAAATTGACGTGGCTGCAAAAAGTTCAGACTACACACCACAAGTGGAAAACTATTACAACATCTAACTTTCCACTTTTTAAGCGATATTGAGAAATATGGACCAGAAATACTTTCTTCCTTCTGTAAATCAAATGTATTTTGGACAGAGGTATTTATGGCTTACAAACAATTTTTCTACAAAGTTAACTGTGAGACTCCTTATGAACTCCTTGCGGAACCAGTCTTTTATACAAACAGAATACAAGTTGGGAAAAAGACTATTTTGGGAAAAGCATGGATCAACAAGGGCATATATTGCATTGCTCATTTTTTGCTTGACAATGGCCAGTTTATTTCTTACGAACAATTTAAACAAAAGTATGATGTAAACATTAATTTTGTCACTTTTTCTGGTATTAAAGCAGCTATATTGAATATATAAAAAAACAAAAATCAAAGTTGAAAATACAAATGAATGTTTAAATATGCATGTATGTTACAAAAAGTTAACGTCAGTTTGTAAAGGGTCAAGATTATATTATGACATTTTTATAATAATACACACCCGAAAATCTGTACCAACTGGGATATAAAACTAAACGTTGAAAATGACTGGAAAAACTGTTTTCTTTATCTGAGTAAAATTTCTTTCTGACAAATGAAATGGTTACAATTACGAATAATACACAGATGTCTTGGTACTAATGTTGTGCTGAAAAAAATGGGTGTATTGACAGCGATGTTTGTACTTTCTGTACCTCTGTTAAGGACAGTATCACACACATATGTTCTGGTATTGTACGGTCATACAACGTTTTTGGGAAACGCTGGTGGTTTTGATGAATGAAAAATGTACATGTACATTTAATTTGCAGATAAGTGAACCAATAGCCATCGTTGGATTTGATAAAGATATACATATAGACCATGTATTTTATTTTATCGTATTATTTGCAAAACACTATTTATATCGGTGTAGAACAGAACAGAAATCACCCAGACTGCAAGTATTTCTTAATAAGCTAAAATACAGATATAAAACTGAAGAACACATTGCTCGAAAAAACTTTGTATATAACGATTTCCTTTCCAAATGGCACCCATATACGCCGATGTTAGCAGGCTCAGATTGAGTTACGAATGACTATGAAATTGTACATTATACGAGCACAAGTACGATTATAGTACCCTAAAATCTGTTGCACCGCCTAAAAAAGCCCCTTTGGATACAATACAGAACCTCATATATGTGTATGCATATGCATAGGTGTGTATATATATGTATGTGTATGTATATGCATGTGTACGTGCACGTATGTATATATATATATATATATATATATATATATATATATATATATATATATATATATATATATATATATATATATATATATATATATATATATATATATATATATATGTGTGTGTGTGTGTGTGTGTGTGTGTGTGTGTGTGTGTGTGTGTGTGTGTATGTGTATATATGTGTGTGTATGCATGTGTGTGTAGGTATACATGTATATATGTATAAAGAAAACAAAGACAAATATGTAAATTTCATAATGTACTAAGCTTGCCTCATGTGCTCTCTCTCTCTCTCTCTCTCTCTCTCTCTCTCTCTCTCTCTCTCTCTCTCTCTCTCTCTCTCTCTCTCTCTCTCTCTCTCTCTCTCTCTCCAGAAAAATTCACCTTTTTATTCCTTCTTTGGTATAGATAATGGCATCAGTATGCTTGAAAATGTTATTACTGATAAAATTTTGGAATTTCCTGATGTGTTTCTTTTATTAAACGGAGACTTCAATGGAAGAACAGCAAAGTTGGGTCCCGAACTATCTGGTGAAGTGAATGCTTGTTCTTCTCAAATCAAAAGCTCTTCATGTTGTGGCAACAGGTGCTCTGAAGACAATGTGCTTAATAGATATGGAAAATTCCTTCTGAATATGTGCACAGCGTTAGAATTATGTATAATGAATGGTGTATGTAATGGCGACCGGCAGGGTCGTTTCACATACATCTCTGATACAGGGAATAGTGTTAATGATTATTTTCTGATGTCCATTGATATGTATGTATACCTAGAATCATTAATGCATTTGTATGTAACAGAACGCATTGAGTCTGACCATCTTCCTTTGGAATTGCATTTGGCTTTTCACAAGTTATTGGTCCTGTTGCAAAAAAGTACACGGAGGTTGAATATGTCGAGAAATTGATATGGAATGATGAATATGCAAACATTTTTCGTGGTCTGATGAATGATGATAATACCCTGCAAGTACTAAAAAACAGCGATTCGTTGCATAGATGAAGATATAAATGTAGCTTTATGTATGTTTAATAATTGTGTTATGACCAAAGCAGAATGTATGAAAAAGAAAGTTAGAATACATTCAGGTGAGAGGACTGGATCATGGTATGATCAAGAATGTAAAGTGACTAAATCAAATACGAGGGAAACTTTTAAGAGCGTTTTGCAGAACCCATGATAGCAAAGACCGTGTTAAATATTGTAAGGCTCGAAGAGAATACAAAAATATGTTGCACAGAAAGGAAATAGAGCACAACAAAATTTTTTACTGAATTATTTAATAAACTCAACCCATGACCAGAAGGAATTTTGGCAAAATGTTCGTAGTATTTCTGTAAAGACACCTCCTATACACAGTAATATTTCTACTGAAGAGTGGTACCAGCATTTTAAAAATTTGCTAGAGGACGATGTTTGCAGTGAACCAGACACAGAAGAAATTGAAGAATTAGGTTACTTGGATAGTCCCATTTCAAAAGAGGAAACTCTATTTTCAGTAAGACATTTAAAGAATGGAAAATCTGCTGGTCCTGACGGTTTGATTGGTGAGTTATTCAAGAATGGTGGGGACATTGTGATTGATTTCTTTCTCAAATTTTTTCAATACTCTTTTTGATAAAGGACTATATCCAGAAAGCTGGACTGAATCGATTATCATTCCACTGTTTAAGAAAGGTGTCGTAAATGATCCTGGTAATTATAGAGGAATCTCATTGTCTAATATAAGCAGCAAATTGTATATAGCCCATCATCAATAACAGATTACAGAAATGGATCGATCAAAATAACATTACTGGTGAGTGTCAAGCTGGTTTCAAAAAGAATCATTCCACTGTAGATCATATGTTTACTCTTCTGGCTCTCGTTCAAAAACAGTTTTCGTGTAATCGTAAGTTATATGTAGCTTTCATTGATTTCGAGAAAGCGTTTGACTCCGTTTCTAGAAAATTACTCTGGCTAATACTGAAAAAGAACGGTATCAATGGCAAATTATATCAGTGTATAAAAAGTATGTACTATAACGTTAAAGCAAGAGTCAGATCAGGTGGAGAACTTACTGACTTTATTTCATGTACACAGGGTGTAAAACAAGGTGATGCTTGCAGCCCTGTTCTTTTTTTTCATTGTTCATAAATGAACTAGCTTTAGAAATAATAGCAAACGGAAGACACGGTGCAACACTTTCTCCCGATTTCATTGAACTATTCATCTTGTTACTAGCTGATGATATTGTTTTATTATCTGAGACTCCAGTTGGCCTCCAGACCCAGTTAAACAATTTGTGCCAAACGGCTTCTGAACTTAAGTTAAAGGTAAATCTGAAAAAGAGTAATATTGGTTTTTAGAAAAGGAGGGTACTTGGCAGCAAGCGAAAGATGGTTTTTTGATGGACAGATGATGGCTGTTGTAAATTGTTACAAATACCTTGGCATTTATTTCTCTACACGTCTAAGCTTTACAGCTGCTTGTCAGGACCTGGCAAGCAGAGCAAAAAATGCCTTATTGTGTATTTTGAAAAAAATTAAACATGTTAAATAATAACTCCTTGACAGTGTTTTTAAAACTCTTCGATGCACAGGTTCAACCAGTTGCTCAATATGGTGTTGAGATTTGGGGCTTAGATAAATCTGCTACTCATGTGGAAAAAGTTCATTCATTTGCTCTTAAGAAATTTCTGGGGGTTCACATGAAAACACCGAACGAATGTGTTTATGGGGAAACACACCGTTATCCTATTTATATTAATTCATCTGTACGGTGTATTAGATACTGGCTGAGGGTAGTACAAATGGATGACAATAGATTACCACTTAAAGCATATAATATGCTGTTGGGACTAGAATCGCGTGGTAAAAAGTCGTGGGTTACAGATGTAGGGGATTTTCTGTTTTTCAATGGATTTGGGTATGTCTGGATGTGTCAAGGGGTTGGAAATGTAAATGCTTTTTTGAAACTACTCCGGCAAAGATTAATTGATAATCGTTGGCAAAACTGGCATGAAAATATCCGGAACAGTGAGCGATATTCGTTTATAGAACTTTTAAGACATCCGCTGGTTGTGAAAAATATCTCTCACTTAATATTGACAGGCATATTAGAAGTTACCTAACAAGATTTAGATTAGGAATTACAGACATCAAAGCGCATCAGTATCGATATGCAAATACTAAAAACGTAGATATGCTATGCCCTTTGTGCAAAAGCGCGAATGAAGATGAAGTGCATTTTCTGCTTTGTTGTCCTGTCCTGCAAGATTTAAGGTATGAATACATTCCTCGGAAATTCTTTGAAAACCCCTGTTTGTTCCGAGCTGCTCTCCTCATGGCAAATCAAAAGGAAGATATACTGAGAAACACGTGCATCTATTTATATAAGGCCTTTAAGAGGCGCACTATTATGGTCAGCTAAAGGAATCCAACTCTGGTATTTATTGTGTACATTTTTTATGCTTTTCTGTCAGTTTCTTGTTGTCAACTACGACATGCTACCGTGCTGTATGAAGTATCATTATTGGTATTGTTGTATTGTACCCCCATCAGAAGGGGCCATGGCCTATACTGATTTAAATTTTTTTTTCGTTCGTTCGTTCGTTCGTCTCTCTCTCTCTCTCTCTCTCTCTCTCTCTCTCTCTCTCTCTCTCTCTCTCTCTCTCTCTCTCTCTCTCTCTCTCTCTCTCTCTCTCTCCCCCACGTGGAGAGGCGGTAACCGTGCCTTAAAAATGTAGAATAGTATTGTAACTGTGTTCAATATGTTGATTTCCTCTTTTTCTATCGTATGTTTGGATCTGTGCCTTTTTTTTTTCTTTTTTTTATTTCATTTTCTAATGTTTTGTACTGTGCGGACTTGTTTGAATTTTTAAAAAAAAATCATACACATGTACGTGCACATGTTAACAAAAAGGTATATATGTTCTCTGTCATAGTTTCACAACAGTCACGAAAGTACCTGCTTTATGTCAAGTAGTAAGCTGGCACTGTTAACCACAGACTCTGTGTGCGTACTGTATTTAATCCAATGATGTTGTTGCACTCTCATACGCAGATGGTTTTCTTCATCAAATCGCGCGCGCTGTATTTAATCCAATGATGTTGTTGCACTCTCATACGCAGATGGTTTTTCTTCATCAAATCCAATGATGGTGTTGCATTCTCATACACAGATGGTTTTCTTCATCAAATCCAATGATGGTGTTGCACTCTCATACACAGATGGTTTTCGGTGCACTTTCTGTGTATAATGCAGTAAGGCTATGGCGCTGTTATACAAAAACTCTGTGCGTGTGTGTGTGTGTGTGTGTGTGTGTGTGCTGTATTTATCCAATGCAAAAACGTTGTGGCAGTATTATACACAGACTGTCTGTGTGTACTGTCTTTATGTAATGCAATAATGTTGTGACGCTGTTATACATAGACTGTTTGTATACACTGTCTGTCTGTTGCAACTGTGTAAGATTCTGGTTTTGATCTGAAAGCTCAATTTCAGCTGAGCCAAACAAGTAATATAACCACTATTCAACACAATGGAATACTTCTCTTATCTTCATTCACATAAATTACGTTTATGGAGTCTTCACTACGTAGCAGGATGTGTGCAAAGATGCAATACACCATTGTTCACAGTTAACCAGAAAGACAATGATGAAGGGAAAAGGAACATCTCAACTGGAACATGAACTCTTCTTTTCAAATGACATGAAGAAACTGGAACTGTACATAAAGGGATTTCTTTGGATAAATACAAAGTCAGAGGAAAAGTGAGAGCTGAAGTGAGTATTTGCGGTAGGAAAGGAGGGGCAGGTTACGGCGGAGCAGGCGGGGGGATAGGGCGGCGCACGGTGCGTAGGTGGGGGAGGGGGGAGGTGAGGAGGGGGGGCGGGCGGGGGGAGCACACACACACAAACACGTGCGCTCACATGCATGCACATACATACATACATAATACATACATACATACATACATACATACATACATACATACATACATACATACATACATACATACATACATACATACATACATACTTACACACATACATACATACATACATACATACATACATACACATATATGTATAATATTATACTACCTAATATTTATTAGTTTATTGTGGATTCATTTCAAGAACTGGCACTCAGCACGTCTTAAGAGGTTATTTTTCTATATTTTCTACTTTTCACAAGAAAATGTAGCTTGTTTTGCTCTTTCATGATTTTCGTTTGCTTCTTAGGTGGCACCTTTTTTTTGTTTTTTTTTTTTTTTTTTCTTTTTTTTTGAAAACTCAACAAACATACTACGCTATTGCACACCAGCCTTTTCTGGGGTAGCATTCTTCTTAAAACCGAAAGGGCGGAGGAACCAAGCCCAGAATCTTGTGTGTATAGTGACACGCGAGGTGTCAGAACGTTAAAACTAAATGAAGGGCCGCAACTAGTCTGTGAGGGCAAATCAAATCTCCAGCTGAGATGCTGTGAACAGAATCGAAAAAAAAACAAACAAAAAAAAATCTAGAAATTAAAGGCAGTTTGTAAATACATTTACATGTACGGATTGATGCACATTTTCATTTTGTTTTCAACAACTTTTCCCACTTAAAATAGGGAATCCAATAATCTATTTTTGACAGGGCCACAAGCATAACTTTAACTCGACATGGTTAATTCGACGAGTGGTTGGTTTATGGTAATAGAGAAATTATGACATTGATAAGACGAAGACTGACACTATTTCATCAGTGCTTGAGAACCAGGACAGGTGTGTGTGTGTGTGTGTGTGTGTGTGTGTGTGTGTGAGAGAGAGAGAGAGAGAGAGAGAGAGAGAGAGAGAGAGAGAGAGAGAGAGAGAGAAGCGTTGTAAAGGGATTGTGGTGACGTTGTTTTGTGGCCGATTTTTGTGAAGGTTTTATTGTGAATCTGTTAGGGAAACAAAACCTTTTTCGTACTCAAAGGGTTTTGTGTTGTTAAAAAAGAGCATGTGACGCAATTGCTAACTTATTAAATATACACAGACTAAAAATGTGGTTATTAAAAGGAAGATCTCACTGTCGTTGTCTGTCTGGTTGCGCGTCAACGTTTGTGCGAGAACGAGTCTGACAGAGGCATTAACAGCAGACATGCAAACAAATGACATCAGCAAAAACTGAATAACAGCAAATGAATGAAGGCAGTCTGTATCGAGTTATCTCCCTCTCCATGTGCTTTTTATGACATCCCTACATGGAAACAAATAAAACCAGCAGGACGTCAGGCAGAAGTCTGGGAACCACTGACTGCTCTTTCCTTCATCATTCCTCAATTTGTCCTCTGCCAGTAACCCTTGCCATAAGCAGTAACACTATTCCTTTTTTTCTGTTGCCTACTTATACTCTAACCCTCACACTCTTACACCTTTGTCCTACACCACGTCACTGTGCGCTCTCCTCTAGGGCGAACACTCCGTCACAGTTCTACGTACTCCTCTGACGGGGGCACTCTTTCTCTTCTCTTCTTCCACGCACCTTGCTGTTCGTTGGGTGCTCAGTGGCTGTCATTTCATACAGTCTGGCACCTCTGCAAGGCTGCGGTGTCCGGGGTCTGAGATCGAGTCTGATTCCCAGATTGGGTCAGACCGTCAGCACCTCCAAGATCGTGATGTACAAACTCTGCCACACATTTGCTCAGAGTTCAACTGAGCAGTGCACTGCGTTCAGCTCGCAGTACTTTCTGTTGTAGGTGTTAACCTGCTCGGGGCCCTGACATAGTCAGTCTGTTTGTGTGAATTCTACTCGAGTATACTCAATCTTTATCATATAACTTTCGAACCCCGTCAGATATGTTTGTTGACAAGATTAGTTTTTTTTTCCTCCTGAAAAATACGATTAAACGCATCTGAGAACAGAGTTTGTCATTCTGATATCATGTTCTAGTCGTAACAGAGCTTTGTAATCTGTTGTGTCAAATGCATCCGAAAGGTCCAAGATCGAGAGAGACTAGAAGACCAGTCAGAATAGAGGAGAACAATGCCCTACCTGACAGGCTGACTGATGGGTCAGAATACAGGAGAACAATGTCCTACCTAACAGGCTGACTGATGGGTCAGAATACAGGAGAACAATGTCCTACCTAACAGGCTGACTGATGGGTCAGAATACAGGAGAACAATGTCCTACCTGACAGGCTGACTGATGGGTCAGAATACAGGAGAACAATGTCCTACCTGACAGGCTGACTGATGGGTCAGAATACAGGAGAACAATGTCCTACCTGACAGGCTGACTGATGGGTCAGAATACAGGAGAACAATGTCTACCTGACAGGCTGACTGATGGGTCAGAATACAGGAGAACAATGTCCTACCTGACAGGCTGACTGATGAGAGACAACAGGTGGTCATGACAGACAAGTTGGTGAAGAATCGATGGTTCAAGTAGTCTGGAGAGACTGGAAGGGTTGATATTAGGTTGTAATTATTCAGGTTGTCTGGCTCCAGGATAGGTGTCTTTCTCATTTAGTTTTTATGTAACAGTTTTGAAGTTTGTTAAGAACGATGCTTAGCTGGCGCACAATCCATATCAGGAGACTCTGAAGTAGTAAGCAAATTTTTTTTTGACAGGAAATGTTCATATTGGAGAATAAATTCACTTGGTGGGGTGGTGTAAAAATGTTCCAAATAGGAAGAAGAGTGTCATTAATTGCTGGAGCTGTGGTGCTGAAAAGGTCAGCGCACATGCTGGGGAGAGAAATGGGACGTCAGTGTTGCTGAAAAGGTCAACACAAATGTTGGGGAGAAATGGGACGTCAGTGTTGCTGAAAAGGTCAACACAAATGTTGGGGAGAAATGGGACGTCAGTGTTGCTGAAAAGGTCAGCGCACATGCTGGAGAGAAATGGGTCGTCAATGTTGCTGAAAAGGTCAGCACACATGTTGGGGAGAAATGGGACGTCAGTGTTGCTGAAAAGGTCAGCACACATGTTGGGGAGAAATGGGACGTCAGTGTTGCTGAAAAGGTCAGCACACATGTTGGGGAGAAATGGGACGTCTGTGTTGCTGAAAAGGTCAGCACACATGTTGGGGAGAAATGGGACGTCTGTGTTGCCGAAAAGGTCAGCACACGTGTTGGGGAGAAATGGGACGTCAATGTTGCTGAAAAAGTCAGCACACGTGTTGGGGAGAAATGGGACGTCCGATACAGCAGGAGAAAGGACTGATTTGCTTGTAAGATGAACTAATGACATACTGTGCACCGACCATTTACGAATTGCAAGAGAAACTGCAAAATGATGTCTCTTTCTTTATTTACCATGTTATGCCTTTGTATTTGAAATTAAAATAGGGTCTTGAAACTCGCTCTGAGAATGAGATAATTCCAGACATTTGTACCAAAGTTCTGTAGAATTATCGGGAGCATTACGTGCACCTTGCATAAATATACACATGACAGAAAAGGTGTTGATAGTTCACTCATTGATGCTTCTTGATTAAAAAAAAATGCAAGTCTAAGTTTTCAAATGCATACTTAACCTTTGTGTCCTTGAGGTATTATTTTATTATGTAAACGAAAATTACACTACGATCAAATTTTAATTGGTAATGGTTGTTATCAATGTTTTTTTTTTAAGTCCTGCGATATCTTTGGCTTTATTTTGTGTTGTTACGTAATTTCAGAATGACTTTCAAGCCGCAGTCTGACCATAAATTTATGAATTGTTGTCGTCGGTAGCAATCATTTTTGACAAGGTAGAGGTGTCGTGCCAAGGGTCCAGTGACCTGTGTATTGTTACTACTCTCCATGGGCTGCCTTCATGCACATCGTCCATCCGTAAAAACTGTTCCTTCATGTCCACCTTCCACCGTGTGCTGTACAATGGCTTTGGAATGGGAGGCAATCGTGGCGGGTTGCATTCCTTTGGACGGCAAGACTACAGCTTCCAAGAAGTGAGTGGACAGATTCCGATCGGCCACTATGGGCAATGTCTCTCTGACGTTGTCCTCTGTTCTCGCAGAAGATGTGAAAAAGCTGCCTGTAGCTTTCATTGTCCAATGGCTGGATGTGTTGGCCCTGGTCATATGGTCTATGCTAACATGCACACAGAACGATATGAATTTCAGCTTGTTCCTCATCAGAGCACTTGAGTGAAGCTCCTACAACAGCAGCGTGCTTGTGACCCAAGCCTCATCAGCTTCGGAACAGCCTGGAAACAGGTGTGTTGGGATGGTATGTTGAGGGTCGTGAGAAATCTTGACTTTGACAACTGTGCTGGGAACAGGTGTGCTGTTGATATGGTATGTTGAGGGCATGAGAAATCTTGACTTTGACAACTCTGGAAACAGGTGTGTTGTTGGGATGGTATGTTGAGGGTCATGCGAAATCTTGACTTTGACAACCGTGAAAACAGGTGTGTTGTTGGGATGGTATGTTGAGGGCCGTGAGAAATCTTGACTTTGACAACAATAGAAACAGGCCTGTTATTTGGGATGATATGTGGAGGGCTGTGAGAAATTTTGACTTTGACAACAATGGAAACAGGCGTGTTGTTGGGATGGTATGTTAAGGGTCGTGAGAAATCTTTATTTTGACAGCCATGGGAATAGGTGTGTTGAGGACATGGCATGTTGAGGGCGTGATAAGTCTTTACTTTGACAACAATGGAAACAGGTGTGTTGTTGGGATGGCATGTTGAGGGTCGTGCGAAATCTTGACTTTGACAACAATGGAAACAGGCATGTTGCTGGGATGGTATGTTGAGGGTCGTGAGAAATCTTGACTTTGACAACAATGGAAACAGGTGTGTTGTTGGGATGGCATGTTGAGGGTCGTGAGAAATCTTGACTTTGACAACAATGGAAACAGGTGTGTTGTTGGGATGGCATGTTGAGGGTCGTGAGAAATCTTGACTTTGACAACAATGGAAACAGGCGTGTTGCTGGGATGGTATGTTGAAGGCCATGAGAAATGTTCGACTTGACAATGGCTTCATACAAGTGTGCCACACTCCACGAGCAAGCAGGTGAACACCAATGTCCAATGAACATGTTTAGTTATATTGTGGAGAAGAACATATACCAGAACATTTCGGATAAATCGTCTTCTCCAAACAAAAGAACAAAAAGTAATACAAAGTAAATACTCCTGATACCACCAGCAAACGATAATGGCTACGTCTGTCTATTAACACATTACGCGTGTGGACAGTAGATACAATACACAATAAATCAACCCCTACCGAAAAGGACAGGTATTTTGAAAAACACACACACACACACACACACACACACACACACACACACACACACACACACACACACACCTCCTCCTCCTCTCCAGCGAGAGGTCATTTATTGTAAGGAATGACACCACAGTTGGAGTCCCTGGACGTCCGTTACTGACTGTTTTCAGCGTCATCTCTGCGGCTTCAAGGACGACGTGTGATGATCAGGAATCGTGTCACTTTTCTCCTGCCAGATCCTGTCTGCTGCTGTGCCGTGTGATCCGCTTCAAGCTCTGCTGAATGTCCTGGAGGATAACCAAGCGATTTTCTGCCACGATTCGGGTGACTCTAGCGTCGGTTGTAGAAGGGCGGGGGGTGGAGGAGGGCGGGAGGGGGGGCGGGGGGGGGCGTGCGGGGGATGGGGGATGGGCGGGGGTGTGGGGGGTGGAATATTGTTTGTCACAGACGTAGGATGCAGCACAGACCTTCGTCGGAAGTCCGATGAGGACTGACAGCTGAGAACTCCTCATCGTAACGGTGCGGTCATGCAATGCCGATAACAAGGCTATTCCGTGGTCTTTTCTACTGGTGAGGCAGAGGCCTCCAGGGTGCTGGCTCTGCGCGGCTCGTTGTTAGTATGTCTACTGACTGGTCAGCCCACTTCAGCCCGCCGTCAGGAATTTTGGCACGTCCAAGCCGCAGAGCATGGATTACAGAGATCTGATTTCTTTCTATCCAGATTTAGGTGCCTTTTAAACTGAATTCACGGAAATCATGAGTGGCCGGTGTCATGAGAGGAGACCTCAATTAAGCGCATCTTGTATTCCTAGTATACTTTTCCTGGTTTGGTTGGATGTAACGATTCCACCAAAGGGATCAGGGGTCACGGAATCCTGACATTGGTCAAACATGATATCCAGTTTGTTGACTAGGCAATCAAAACAATGATCCACGAAAAAAAAGTGTCAATGGCTGACCAGCGTTCTTAGCCATATTGTCCACTGTCTGGGTTTGACTTGTAAAAGCATGCCGTGTTACAGGAAACAGTAATCATCTGACGATTTCTGACAGAAGTGCTCCTTAACTGTTGTCATCAATACACACGCATCAAGTCATAAACATGAACACAAAAACCAACAGCCACACGGTAAACACCGTTTTGAATTAATAACAAAACGAGATATGAAAACTACCTGGGAATGTGATGGGGGTTACGGAGTTCAGGGAAAAGACATTAACAAGGTGACTGTAGAACTGAATGAAAGGAAGTGGAGAAACGAAGGAAGAGTGGACAACGAGGGAAAGAATCATGTCTGTCCAGGCAGACAGGGCAGTAGTGTTGGTCAGTCGCCGAATGCGGTCGTCCATGTCTGGCCTCAGAAAAGGTTGCCCTTTCTGGGGGGGGGGGGGGGGGGGGGGGGGGGGGGGGGGGGGGGGGGGGGGGTGGGGGGGGGGAAAGTGGGAAGTCCTCCTCCGAGAAAAAAAAAAACCCACTAGTCACACACAACTGTTCAAACCTGATAGATCCTCCTTTTCTGTTCATACTTCGTACCTGATAGTATGCACAGAACTAGGGAAACTAACAGCTGTAGCGTCTCCCCACTCCAACTTGTTTAGCAACGAGAAAATGGAAAGCTAATCAAAGACGTCTGCTATTACATGGAAAAGAAAAATCCAGAAAAGGACACACTTTGAAAAGATACAGAAATGTTGTTCTTTCTTTGTTTTCGTTGTTTGATAAGTGCACCTCTTTAAACTCCACCACTCATGATGATGTCATCAATGCAATCATACAGGTATTTTCCAGTACGTGAAAGGTATGGCCTTTTTGTTGCTCTCCTGTTGTGTATGTTTTATTCCATAAATTTGAATCCATGTTTTAAACAGACAAACAGACAGGTGGTATTATTATTATCATCACCCTGTAAAAAATACCATTACAAATATTCACGATTTCTACCCATTCATCATCTCTGTCTGGGCAGACGGTTTATGGACGTAAGACAGGAGTCATCATGTGCTTTATACTTGTGGCATGTGATTGATACTCGTGGCATGTGATTGATACTTGTGGCATGTGATTGATACTTGCGGCATGTGATGTGATTGATACTTGCGGCATGTGATGTGATTGATACTTGTGGCATGTGATTGATATTGTGGCAGTCTCAAGGCTTCAAGAAAGAGACATTGACACCATGAAAGCCCCGAGGTCATCGGTTTGGCGACTGCAGCCATGTTGTTCAGCAAGACGATGGTGTTCAGCCATGTTGTTCAGCAAGACGATGGTGTGCAGCCATGTTGTTCAGCAAGACGATGGTGTACAGCCATGTTGTTCAGCAAGACGATGGTGTGCAGCCATGTTGTTCAGCAAGACGATGGTGTGCAGCCATGTTGTTCAGCAAGACGATGGTGTGCAGCCATGTTGTTCGGCAAGACGATGGTGTGCATCATGTTGTTCAGCAAGACGATGGTGTTCAGCCATGTTGTTCTGCAAGACGATGGTGTTCAGCCATGTTGTTCAGCAGGACGATGGTGTGGAAAGCGAATGCAGCAGGAAATCCGGATGTCACGGAGTTAGCAGGCATGGTATCTACAACAGGGATTGAAGTTTGAAGGATACAGAGGTGTGAAGATGCAAGAGAGTCAAAGGTAATGTGTAGAAAATAGACGTTGTTTAGATATTTACACCTTTCTCTGTCGGTTTGCCCTCCCCTGAAAGCACATGAATTAAAAACGTAATGCAGAGACAGGTTTAAGCTTGAGAAAAGCACAATTCCAGACTGCTAAGTGTTACCAGCACACGCGCACGCACACACACACACACACACACACACACACACACACACGCACACGCACGCACACACGCATACACCGAAACTGAAACTGAAACTGAAACCAATTTATTGTCAGATTAACTCAAAGCTGTACTGACAACACGCATACACACACACACACACACACACACACACACACACACACACACACACACACGCACGCACGCACGCACGCACGCACGCACACGCACACACACACACACACACACACACACACACACACACACACGCACACTTAAAGCACATGCGCGCGCGCTCTCACACATACACACATTTATATTCATACATACATCTCTCTCTCTCTCTCTCTCTCTCTCTCTCTCTCTCTCTCTCTCTCTCTCTCTCTCTAACAAGATGGCGATACTAGGGCACAGTCAGTTCAGGGACAGTCTCATACAGAGTGACGTCAGAGTACCTTCCGACCTCACCACTCGCCAGAGACAACTGGTGGACTTTTACTGTAGTCAGGGAAAGATCGCCTACATCTACAATGGCAAAGTTCAGGTGAGGGACCGTCAAGATTCGTAACATAGGTCACCGCGTTACGCTATTCAGGATCGTGGGAATGGTGCCAGGGATATGCTCGACACTGAGATTTCGACACTTCTCCGTCAGAGGAGAGACAACTGGATTTCCAGAGGCCAATTCAGCAGACAGCCGCCCTCTGGTTATTTTCGCAGAAGTGTGGCGTATAAGAAGTCGTTTCCCCACTAAGAAAATGTCCTTGAAGCTCCATCGTCGTCTGTCAAAAGTCGTGTCCATCCACGAGACGAGGTGGACAAGAAAAACGAGACTATGGATCATTGCCCACCCCTAGTTAGTCTCGAAGAAGTGACCGTCCAAACAGCCGCCCAAACAGCCTGAGTAATTCTGGCTTCCAAGACTATAGTCAGAGACCAGTGGTGCCGGGACATCTCTCCTACAGCCAGGCAGCAAGAGGTGGAGATCCAGTGACATCTTACCACAGGAGACTGGTCCTAGTCAAAAAGGACATCCAGAACTGTAGATCTTCCACCAGCAGCTCAGTGAGGTCTACTGGCCATGGTGACTTCAGAAAGGATGACAACGTTGGCCCTGCAAACACTGACATTAAGGACAACATGTCTGGTTCGGCTCGGGCCCAAAAGGCCGGTCTTTGTATGACAATTACGGTAACTAATCAGGAAAGCAGAATAACAGGCCAAGAAGAAGGATGTGGGGTTGACCAGGTGGACAAAACCGCATTTACAGAACAGAAAAAACGAATGTGTCGGTGAGGATGAAGGTGAAGGCTGGTTGGGTGATGAAGAATTAACAAATGCTGTTGATGATAATTTTCTGTTGTCGTTGTCGGATCCGTCACTGTCGATTCCAGTCTACCCTGAAAATTATCTTCTTTATCTCTAGATCTTCTGAAATGGTTTAACTTCATTCTAGTTTCCTTTTTAACCATGGAACATTCCTCACCAAACCATTCAGACTTCTTTTTCGGACTTGGATGACACCTGTTGTACATACATTTACTAGCATCGTGTAAACTTTGGTCAAATATCAATAAAGTACTATCAACGTCACTGTCTATTAAAATCATAGCCTGATAAATTTTACTCTGTAAAAAGATAGACGTATATATGTTGCAACATGGAAGAATTACAAAAAGTTACTAACATTGAAGAACAAAGCATATCAAAAACAAAAACCTGATTCTCTCGCAGATTGCGTTGCTAACTAGACACTTTTTTGGAAGGAACTTAAGAAACTGGGCTGTGGAAATAGAAAGAGTTGTAAATAGTATAGACACCCCGGACTGGGTAGGTCACTTTAAAAATGCTTTCCGGAGCAATTAGGTCAGCAACGAAGAGCATTCCCAAATGGAAGCAGACTTATCAGAGCAAGCTGACCATGAATTAAACAGCCCAGTTTCGGAAGAGGAAATACTTTTTGCAATAAGCAAATAAAAATCTAATAAAGCTTGCGGTATAGATGGAATTTATGCCGAAATGCTCAGAAACGGCGGTAAGGAGACAACGAAATGTATTCATAAACTATTCTACACACTTTTCGAAAAAGGTATCTACCCAGAATGCTGGTCTGAGGCAATCATAATTCCAGTTTACAAGGAAGGGAATCCTGAAAATGTGGACAATTATAGAGATGTTTCATTCTTACGTTTTGTATCAAAATGCTATACATTGATATTAAACAGATTACATTTCTGGATTAACAACAACCAGCTGATTTCTGAAAACCAAGCAGGATTCATGAAAACACACACACACACACACACACACACACACACACACACACACACACACACACACACACACACACACACAACACACACAACACACACACACACACACACACACACACACTCTCTCTCTCTCTCTCTCTCTCTCTCTCTCTCTCTCTCTCTCTCTCTCTCTCTCTCTCTCTCTCTCTTCTACTACTGATCAGATATTTACACTTTATGCAACCCTTCAGAAATGTATGTCTGTGAAGTAAAGGAAATCATACTCTGCCTTTGTGGACTATAAAAAGGCCTTTGATTCTGTTTGTCATGACAAACTTTTAAAATGCATTAGAAACCAGGGAGTCAAAGGGAAATGTTTTGCTTCTTTGTCTGCTATGTATAATTCATTATTGTCATGTATATGGGTAAACAATAAACTGTCTGAATTTTTTGCGTGTCCTGTTGGTGTTAGAGGTGTGTTTTGAGCCCTGTGTTATTTTCAATGTTCTTTATCCACTTCGCCAATAGTGTGTGATAAAAGAGGTAATCATGGTGTTCAAATTTTATCTGACATAGTAGAACTTCTTATTTTCCTTTTTGCTGATGATGTTGTTCTACTTTCAATCACACCAATTGATTTACAACAACAATTAAATATGTTGAAAGATCTTTGCTGAGAATATGCTGTTGACAGTTAATACCGATAAAACTAAAGTAGTGGTCTTTAGGAAAGGAAGTTTTCTTGGAAAACGTGAGCAGTGGTTTTTATAATGGCTCCAGGTTAGAAGTGGTTATTGTTATCTGGGTTTCAATTTAATACCAATGATAAGTGCAACAGAAAAAGGAACTAATCACAAGGTTACAAAAGGAAAGAAAGCAGTGGTTCAATTAAAGAGGACTTTCAGTAAATTTAAAGAAATTAACAATAACACCTTTTCAAATATTTGGTGTGAAAATCCAACCCATTCTATTATATTCATCCCAAATATGGGGGTTAAATAGATCAGAACAGTTCATATGTTGGCGTGTGAATGATTTTTAGGCGTTCCAGTCAAGACTCCAAATAAGATGGTATATGATGACCTGGGTAGATATCCGCTTTATGTTAACTCATGCACGAATTTCATTAGATACTGGTTAAAGCTGTTACATGGACCCTGGTCGGTTGCCTTATAAGGCGTATCTAACGTCAATGGAATTGGACAGGAATGGGAAGGACAGTTGGGCGTCAAAAATTAGAGAAATTCTATGCACAACTGTTTTCTACATAGGTTTCAACAAGGTGTAGGAGATAGAAAGGCTTTTGTGAGTATGTTTAAACAAAGACTAGTAGATATGTCTATACAAGAATGGTATGGCGCTATTAGAGACAGAGACAGATATGAGAGTTATCGAACTTTCAAGGTCATTTTGGAAAAAGATAAGTACATATGTCATTTGGACGTGTATCGTTTTCGTGTGTTGCTATTGCTCAAATAAGGTTTAATGTTCTACCACTCAACAACAATGTTTATAGATATAGTGATCAAGTTCAAGATCAAATGTGTCCTTTTTGTAAATAAAAAAAATGAAAATGAGGCCCATTTTTTGGAGTGCATTATGTATAATGACTTAAGTTTCTTAGTGGTCATGTTAACACTCCAATGCATAAGCTTCTTGAATCAGAAAACAGTGATCTAAGACACAATCTTTGTAGGTATGTTTTTCATGCAGGCAATAGAAGGCAGAAAATCATAGGGTAATTACATAATCACTTTACATGTGCTACATTTCACACTTCAATGTTTATGGAAATTGGTAATTATCAAACAGTGCATGGTTTTCTTAATGGTGGTGACTGTTTTCATCTTCTCCATAGTTGACTTGTTTACGTTTTGCATGTCCTGCACATGCATAGCGCTCTGTGCCGACCCATTCCCCAGTCCCCGCGCCCCCGTCCCCTGTATTGTGGCCCAAGGTCGATGTACAGTAAACAGGTTATGAGTTCTGAGTTCTCTCTCTCTCTCTCTCTCTCTCTCTCTCTCTCTCTCTCTCTCTCTCTCTCTCTCTCTCTCTGTATGTATGTATGTATGTATGTATGTATGTATGTATGTATGTATGTATGTATCTATCTATCTATCTATCTCTCTATCTCTGTGTGTGTGTGCGCGCTCGCGCTTGCGCGCGTGTGTGTGTGTGTGTGTGTGTGTCTTTTTATTGCGTGCATACATCTGCATAATAGTGTATCCTTGTATTTGAGCATGGTGAATGTACACATTTCTGTCTTTTTCTGCTGTTTATCTGCCTGTCTCTCTGTCTGTTTGTCCGTCTATCTGTCTATCTATGTATATGTGTCTATGTATCTATCTATGTATCTATCTATGTATCTATGTATGTATGTATCTATCTATCTATCTATCTCGTGTGCGTGCGTGCGTGCGTGCGTGCGTGCACGCGTGCACGCGCGCGCGCGCGCGCGCGCGCGCGCATGTATGTGTGTGTGTGTGTGTGTGTGTGTGTGCGTCTGTGTGTGTGTGTGTGTGTGTGTGTGTGTGACGAAAGTGCTAAGATGTCGGTCAGTTCTTAGGGCACTTTGACAGTAATGCCTGGCGGCACTTAGCACCGTGCGCTGACTGCCCTGTGGAGGTCCTGACCTGAGACAGAGGAGGCGCCCCGAGGGTCCACTCGGCTGTGCCGGCCCCGTGTGCTGTGTCACTGCAGACGTCACATGGGACATGCCTTCAGTCCGCCATAGGCTGGAAACAGTAAGGATTCTGCAGCGTTACACCATTAAGAAGGGATTAGATCTTACCTTTTATAATCAGCCTTTGCCTTAACCTGGTCTCCTTTCTAACCCCTTTCATTGGTTCTTTGTTTTTGCCGAAGGCAAATATCGTTTTTTTTTTTTTTTTCGACTTTTTCTTTCTTTTTTATTTTGCCGACTCTGGGGAAAGACCCTGTGATGGTGAGAAAACACCCACTGACTGCAGGGAAAGTCCTGTTGACAGTAGGGAACACTATAACCCGGGATTCTATTCACAGGGCACGAAACACCTCATAGGGAAAGCTTGACCATGTCTGGAGTTGTGCTGTTTTAAGCTGTCAGAGGAACAGCAACGAATATGGCTGCGATATGCATACGGCTATTGCTTGATGCTGGTGTTTTCATCGGTGGGCTCTACGGTCATGAAATATGGGCTGTTACACCCATGGCAACACTCCCGTGGAGGTTACGTCGTGTTACATTCAGTAGCGGTTCTACGATAGTATCTACCAGAGAGCAGTTATGTTTCTTGACGTCTAAATGGAATGCCCTGTAGGTGCCTGACGTCTAAATAGAATGCCCTGTGGGTGCCTACACCTGTATGAACACAGCTTAGGCTGGATGGCTCGGTGAAGACAGTATTCCTCTGGGTTCCATTCGCTCCTTCAGGTGTTTGATTTTCTCAGATTTCAGCTTTGATCATTGTCTCTTGCGACACTCACATCATGCTTTTCAGTGGTCCGTATTAGCCTTGGCAATGATCTTGTGACATCTAAAGCATACGTGTTTTTTTTTTTTTTTTTGTTTTGTTTTGTTTTTGTTTTTTTTTAAACAGAATTAGCAGCCACTTTCATTCATTTCAGTGTTGCATCAGAATAAGTAGTAAGACCCCCCCCCCCCCATTATGATAAGGATTCTTCTCTATCTACTTTATAATTTCTATCTCATCTATATACCTAGAGATATAACTCAGTTGGATTATTAAATGATTTCTGTCTGAACCATCCACACATCATATCAGATCCCAACTATCCAAGGATTTCCATCAGAACTATCCTATACTTTGGATTTGAAGTGTTAAGCCCGTAATGTTTTTCCTTTATCACTATATTTAGACCAGATTATTTTATCCAGTAACATAATTCCTTAACAACATCATATTGTTTCTACTTAAAACGTCAACTTACTAACACTTTTTTTTTTATTTCATTTTTACGCACATATACAAATAAATGCATTCATCATGACAACATGTGAAGGTAAAACATTCTATCCCAGAAACTAAGGTGCAATACATGCCATAAACACATCGAACTGTCACAGTAATCAAGGAAAATTCGTATGAGTACAGTAATCTGTGCAAAAAAAAAAAAAAAAAATTCAGAGTATCTACAATTCCCGACAATGATATTTTTCAGCCGTTACTTTCCAGAAGATTCTGATAGGGATACCATTTCTTACGAAATTCTGCAAACTGGCATTTGCATGCAATGGATGTATTTATCGATGTTATATTTGCTCTTTAACTTTATGAAAAAGTATTGGGAGTTAGGTTTGATCTCATGCATTCCATATTCATACACAAAAGATTGAGCAAATAGGATAATTTGGTCAAACCTCTCTCAGATTTGATTTGATCATCATTACAAAGCAACACTAACTCCATAGTAAGCTTAATTCTGAATGAGGTTTCACAGATTCTCTCAAATTAACCCCCGAGACTGTGAACATAGCTGCAGAGCCATAAGTAGTGGTGTATTAAATCTTTTCTGTCTCACAAAAGGAACATTTATCGTTATTGATTACACCCATTTCCTTCAGAATACAGTTTGCAAAAGAATGTTTTATATCTAAACTTGAAACCGTCTAAGTTTTATTTCTTTAATTTTAATCATTTGTTTAAGGTCTTTCCCAGTCTATCGCAAAACCTAGTTTATACTTCCATTGAGCAAATGAGTTAACATCAAATGTCATTAACTCTTCCAAAAGAGCATTGTAATAAACTTTTGAACTTTTAGTTACATTTAATATACCTTGTAATGTTTTTGTCGTTTTGGTTGCACTCTCTATTCTAATTACAATGTCTTTTATTCAAATAGCTTGTTATAGCCCATATGCATCCCATATATTCAAGATGATTTACATTAATGACACACTTACAGCAAAATCTTTTATAATCCAAGAAATCCCCTTTTTGTCAATCATATCTCTTACCAAAAACATGTGTTTGCCAATCCAGTTTTTAAAGCAGAAAACATCATTACTTACTCTGAATTCATCGTTCATACAAAATTGGCTCTGCCAGGACCTCTTGAGAATTTTGTAATGATGGGGGGGGGGGGGGGGGGTTTTTTTTTTTTTTTGTTCAAAAGTTTAGTAAAATAAGAAAGAAAAGACAATTAAAAAAATGTTGTTTTTGAGAGAGAAATTTTCTAGGACAGTATTATTTCAACGATCTATTTCTGGACAGAGAGTTTCAATTATTGTTTTTCTTTTGGATATCATTTTTTTTTATTCATGTCAACTTTAGCGCTTAGCATACTTTTCTATACTTAGTATTCATTTACCTCAATGTTTTATGGCATGCGTCGCATATTT
>JADBJO010003527.1:172500-195000 GCA_016801955.1 Conus betulinus
GTTAATAATACTCTGCCAGGTAGTGGATAATACTTCTGCCTGATAGTAGATAATACGTAAGCCAGGGTAGTGGCTAATACGTCTGCCCAGTAGTGATTAATACGTCTGCCCAGTAATGGATAATACGTCTGCCCAGTAGTAGATATGGATAGTATGTCTGGCCGGTAGTGAATAATACGTCTGCCCGGTAGTGTATAATACGTCTGCCCATTAATGGATAATACGTCTGCCCAGTAGTAGATAGTATGTCTGCCAGGTAGTGGATAGTATGTCTGGCCGGTAGTGAATAATACGCATGGTGGTAGTGTATAATACGTCTGCCCGGTAGGAGGTCAACTTTCAGATCAGCTGAAAAATCCCAGGGTCGACCAGTTGTGAGCACCAGTGGATCGGCAAGGCAGATAAGAGTAGATCCACACAGTGGGTAAGAGTAGATCAGCATGTGTGGTAGATCAGCATGGTGGGAAGAGTAGATCAGCATGGTGTGGAAGAGTAGATCAGCATGGTGTGGAAGAGTAGATCAGCATGGTGGGAAAGAGTAGATCAGCATGGTGTGGGAGAGTAGATCAGCATGGTGTGGAAGAGTAGATCAGCATGGTGTGGGAAAGAGTAGATCAGCATGGTGGGAAAGAGAGTAGATCAGCATGGTGGGAAAGAGTAGATCAGCATGGTGGGGAAGAGTAGATCAGCATGGTGTGGAAGAGTAGATCAGCATGGTGTGAAAGAGTAGATCAGCATGGTGGGAAAGAGTAGTAGATCATCATGAAAGAGTAGATCAGCATGGTGGGAAAGAGTAGATCAACGTGGATACGAGTAGATCGCATGAGCGAGAGTAGATCAGCATGGTGACGGACACAGTGGGCGGTCGCAGGTGGGAAAGAGTAGATCAGCATGGTGGGAAAGAGTAGAGATCAGCAAACAAAGAGTAGGCATGGTGTGGGAGAGTAGACAGCATGGTGGGCAAAAGAGTCGATCCGCATGGGGGGAAAGTAGATCAGCAGTACCAACGCAGTGGGCAACAGTATAAGCAGACAACCAACGCAGTCGTAGACCAACGCAGTGGGCGTAGACCGCAGTGGGCAACAGTAGACCAACGCAGTGGGGGCAGTAACCAACGCAGCAACAGTAAACCAACGCAGTGGGCAGCAGTAGACCAACGCAGTGGGTGAGCAGCAGTAGACCAACGCAGTGAGCAGCAGCAGAGACCAACGCAGTGGCAGGAGTACACCAACGCAGTGGGCAGCAGTAGACCAACGCAGGGCAACAGTAGACCAACGTAGTGGGCAATAGTAGACCGACGCAGTGGGCAACAGAAGACCGCCGCAGTGGGCAACAGTAGACCAGCGCAGTTGGCAGCAGTAGACCAACGCAGTTGGCAGCAGTAGACTAGCGCAGTGGGCACAGTAGACCAACGCGCAGTGGGCAACAGTAGACCAACGCAGTGGGGCAGTAGTAGACCGCACGGGCAGTAGGGCAGCAGTAGACCGACGCAGTAAGGAAGAGTAGACCAACGCAGTGGGCAGCAATAGATCAACGCAGTGGGCAAGAGTAGACCAGCGCAGTGGGCAGCAGTAGACCAACGCAGTTGGCAACAGTAGACAACGCAGTTGCTACAGTAGACCAACGCAGTTGGCTACAGTAGACCGACGCAGAGGGCAACAGTAGACAAACCCAGTTGGCAGCAGTAGACCATCGCAATGTGGAACATTAGACCAACGCATTGGGCAATAGCAAACCAATGCAGTGGGCAGTTGTAGACCAACGCAGTGGGCAAGAGTAGGCTAACGCAGTGGGCAAGAGTAGACCAACACAGTAGGCAATAGCAGACCAACACATTCGACAACAGTAGACCAACGCAGTGGGCAGCTGTAGACCAACGCAGTGGGCAGCAGTAGACCAAAGCAGTGGACAGCAGTAGACCAACGCTGTGGGTTACAGTAGACCACCGCAGCTGGCAACTGTAGACCAACGCGGTGGGCGAAAGTAGACCAACGCGGTGGGCAACAGTAGACCAACGCACTGGACAATAGTAGACCAACCCAGTGGGCAGTTGTTGACCAACCCAGTGGACAAAAGTAGACCAACGCAGTGGGCAGCTATAGATCAACGCTGTGAGCAACAGTATACCAACGCAGTGAGCAATACTAGACCAACGCAGTGGGAAATAGTAGACAAATGCAGTGGGCAAGAGTAGACCAACGCAGTGGGCAGCAGTAGACCAACGCAGTGGGCAGCAGTATACCAGCGCAGTGGGCAACAGTAGACCAACACTGTGGGCTACAGTAGACCAACGCAGTTGGCTACCGTAGACCAACGCAGTGGGCAACAGTAGACCAACTTAGAGGGAAACAGTAGACCAACGCAGTGGGCAAATTGACTTGCGCAGTGGGCAATAGGAGACCAACGTAGAGGGCAACAGTAGACCATCGCAGTGGTCAATAGCAGACCAACACAGTAGGCAATAGTAGACCAACGCAGTGTGGAACTGTAGACCAACGCAGTGGGCCACATTAGACCTGCACACTAGACAATGGCAGACCAACACAGTAAGCAAATGGAGACTAACACAGTGGGCAATAGTCGACCAACCAATACATTAGTATACCGCACGCATTAGTAGACCGACACAGTGCAGAATAGTAGAGTGACATGGTGGGCAACAGTAGACCAACACGGTGGGCAATAGTAGACCAACGCAGTGGGCAATAGTAGATCAACACAATAGGCAATAGTAGACGAACACAGTGGGCAATTGTAGATCAACACAGTGGGCAATAGCAGACGTTCACAGTGGGCAACAGTAGACAAACACAGTATGCAATAGCAGACCGACGCAGTGGGCAATAGTAGACCAACGCAGTGGGCAAAAGTAGACCGACACAGTGGTCAATAGGACCAACACGGTGAGCAATAGTAGACCAACACAGTGGTCAATAGTAGACCAACACGGTGAATAGTAGACCAACACAGTGGTCAATAGTAGACCAACACGGTGAGCAATAGTAGACCAACACAGTGGGCAATAGTAGCACGGTGAGCAATATAGACCGACACAGTGGGCAATAATATACCCGACACATGGGCAATAATGGTAACAGTGGGCAATGGTGGACGGGCAATGGTAGACCGACACAGTGGGCAACAGTAGACCGACAAAGTAAAAATAAAGAAACAGTTGTTGTTTGGGTTGTTCCTTCCTTTATTGAAAGCATCAAAGAAAACAAAATGAAAGCACTTAGATTTGTGTTTGTTTGCATATGTGCGCGCGTGTATACTCAACAACAAACAAAATTTTCCTCGGCATACATTGAACGGTCACTCAAATCCATTCACACAGAAAACAAGATAACTCATTTTCTAATATGTTCCACTGTTTATTCACTGCAATGTCGTCAAACATGCATAAATATGATTAATAACAAAAAATGTGTCGTAAATTGCATCCGGAAATGTACAGCAAAGAGAAAGGTCATGTTGATGAAGGAATGGAGAAGAGAGAAAGAAGGAACTGTGGAATGGAAGAGAGAATGAGGAAAGACATAAAAATGTTATTAAAAAAAGGCAAAAACTGAAAACATCATCCTCAGCATTGCATCCCTCCCATCCGCCATCCAGGCGTCTTGGGCTGATGATGCCACCTCCAGCGGCATTCACGTTGGTCACGTTCTGTTCCCTTCTTTTTCAGCGTCGTCCCATGGTCTGACAGAGCCTGTGAGTAAACCAGTGCAAAGAATAGATAGTCAGGCAGACGGACAGACAGAAAGACAAAGTGACAGAAAGAAAGTAATAGATAGATAGATAGATAGATAGATAGATAGATAGATAGATAGATAGATAGATAGATAGACATGTGTCACATTTCTGTCACATCTGTCAGTTAAAAAAATGTAGGGATGGAATCACATACTGTTTGGTTGCCTACGTCTGTGCTGAGGGCAGGAGCTACACAGCCCGAGGAACTGTTACAGTTCTTTTCAATCGGTTACATCGCTCAGATCTACCCCCACCCCCCCCCCCCCCCCCCTCTCCGCGAGCTCGTAGACCATTTTCAACAGTCTAATCGTAAAGATACTGATTTTAAAGTCTTTCTCAAGACAGGTTTTGGAGCTTGAACTCAGAATTAAGTGGGCCTAGTGTCTGGAAACATTGTTTGGCTGTGTGGGGGGGGGGGGGGGGGGGGGGGAGGGGTGATGCATATTCTTCAAAGGCTGATAAGACTATTTTGGAGCTCCCCCCCCCCCCTCCAAAGAAGTGTGATGACATTCAGATGGTGCACATCTATCACAGCAAGAGAGGAAGTCGTTGTGCACAATTCTCTTACAACATCAGTTTTGAGATGAAGGGTGCTTTGTACATGTGCTTGCCTGTCACACCACCACCATCCCCCTCCTTTTCCCGCTTTGTGTCTTCTGAGTTCACTGGATTTTTACTGAATTCTCAGCTAATTTTAAGTGGTGCATGTGAACAACGTCATCCAAGAAAGTAAGTCGAGAAACTAAGATTGTTGACGATGCTACTTTTCAACGTATCTTCTTTTGACCTTCCTTCCAAGTTAGCTGTTGAGGGCAAAGACAGAAGAAACAGATGATTATAGTAGTATTTTGTTATAATAAAAAAAAAAATACACATTGAAAACGAAAAAAAACCTGCGCCGACTCGCCGATGCAACAAGGGAGACAATGTCATATGTTTATTTCAACTTACGTGTGGTGAAGACAGGGTGGGGGAGGAATGGAAGAGTGTGGTGGGAGTAGAGGGCGCAGTAGCAGGGGAGTTGAGAGAGTCGAGTGAGTTTTTTTCAGTCTGTCTCAGAGGTGAAAAGTCCATGTGTACTCTCTGAATAAGTGGAACTGACCTATTTCTAGTCTGGGCAACGCTGACCTATTTCTAGTCTGGGCAACGTGTACGTCATCAGATGCAATCACTGTAACTTTTCTTCTCATTGTTTTTGACGATTTTTTTTCAAGGTTGGTTGCTGACTCTATAATATAAGGTTTCTTTTTCATATTTTTCTAGTGCAAATAGGATCCTGCAATGGAAAGCCCAAAATTCTAATAATGTAGCTACCTCTTTTCCTGATAATATAGCTACCCTTTCAAGACAGTATACCTACCCTTTCATGATGATAATATTGCTACCCTTTCATGATAATATTGCTACCCTTTCATGATAATATTGCTACCCTTTCAAGACAGTATATTGCTACCCTTTCATGACAATATAGCTACCCTTTCATGATAATATAGCTACCCTTTCATGATAATATAGCTACCTTTTCATGATAATATAGCTACCCTTTCATGATAATATAGCTACCCTTTCATGACAATATTGCTACCCTTTCATGATAATATTGCTACCCTTCATCATATAATATAGCTACCTTTTCATGATAATATAGCTACCCTTTCATGATAATGTCGCTACCTTTCATGATAATATTGCTACCCTTTCATGATAAAATAGCTACCCTGTCATGATAATGTCGCTACCCTTTCATGATAATATAGCTACCCTTTCATGATAATATTGCTACCCTTTCATGATAATATATACCTTTTCAAGACACTATAGCCTTTTTTCATGATAATATAGCTATTGCTACCCTTTCATGATCATGATAATATAGCTACCCTTTCATAATAATATTGCTACCCTTTCATGATAATATAGCTAACCTTTCATAATATTGCTACCCTTTCATGATAATATAGCTACCCTTTCATGATAATATTGCTACCCTTTCATGATAATATTTCATGATAATATAGCTACCCTTTCATGACATATAGCTACCCTTTCATGATAATATAGCTACCCTTTCATGATAATATGGCTACCCTTTCAAGACACTATAGTTACCCTTTCATGATAATATTGTTACCCTTTCAAGACAGTATAGTTACCCTTTCGTGATAATATTGCTACCCTTTCATGATAATATTGCTACCCTTTCAAGACACTATAGTTACCCTTTCATGATAATATGTTACCCTTTCAAGACAGTATAGTTACCCTTTCGTGATAATGTTGCTACCCTTTCATGATAATATTGCTACCCTTTCATGACAGTATTGTTACCCTGTCATGATAATATTGCTACCCTTTCATGATTATATAGCTACCCTTTCAAGACACTATAGTTACCCTTTCATGATAATATTGTTACCCTTTCAAGACAGTATAGCTTACCCTTTCATGATAATATTGCTACCCTTTCATGATAATATTGCTACCCTTTCATGATAATATTGCTACCCTTTCAAGACAATATAGTTACCCTTTCATGATAATATTGCTACCCTTTCATGATATATTGCTACCCTTTCATGATAATATAGCTACCCTTTCATGATAATATTGCTACCCTTTCATGATAATATTGCTACCCTTTCATGATAATATTGCTACCCTTTCAAGACAATATAGCTACCCTTTCATGATAATGTCGCTACCCTTTCATGATAATATTGCTACCCTTTCATGATAACATTGCTACCCTTTCATGATAATATAGCTACCCTTTCATGATAATGTCGCTACCCTTTCATGATAATATTGCTACCCTTTCATGATAATATTGCTACCCTTTCAGACAATATAGCTACCCTTTCAAGACAGTATAGCTACCCTGTCATGATAATATAGCTACCCTTTCATGATAATATAGCTACCCTTTCATGATAATGTAGCTACCCTTTCATGAATAATAAACTTCTGCATCTCTGCCATGGACAGTGGTCATCTCCCATCTGTACATCTATAATATGTTCACAACCTTTGTGTCAACACGTTTTGAAAAAAAAAAAAAAAAGCCATAGCACTTTAATTTTGAAAACTGCCGATATATTATTGAATGATACCTGATTATGGAAATTAGTTTAAGTCACATCTTCAGGTTTAGGGTATATAGTTTTAGTAGCTCAATATGCAAGATTTACCCATTTCTAAAATTCATTATCAATCTTTGCCAGGACGCTTACGTCTCGTCTTTACTTCTGCATGTTTGCCCCATTCATTGATGAAAAAGTCCACTTTAACTAGTATGTGTAATAGTACTTTTCCCCTGAATACCAGGCCAATGATTGCCCCATTCATTGATGAAACAGTCCACATTATCTAGTATGTGTATCCGTTACCATGAATGTCGTGAGGCATCTCATTCAGTTTCAAAAGAATCTAAATGATTTTATTGGGACCTTTATGAATGACAAAACTGGGTCCCTGTCTATCTATCCATCGGAATGCTTTTTTTTGTTGGTCAGTTGGTTGGATTGTAATCCTGAAAAGTTGATAAGTTGTAAATAATTCTAAGCCTGCAATTGAAATTTTCTTCATTTCTATGCCTGTAGTGGAATCTTCTCTATCGCTTAGAAGCAAAGAGATGTCATCTGTTGATGTTTTATCTTGCAATGATGTCTATTGTCGTCAGAGACAGACGCAACTTCAGTGCCTGATAACTTACTTGTGTTGTCTTTTTTATGGCCAACAAGTGTACGTTTTTGTTACAAATATCGATGGCGAGAATAGGCACCTTTCTCATGTTCTGCGTTGAAGGTCAAAAGGCTGTAGTCTCTAGCCCACAAGTTTGAATGAACTTTATAGATCGCTAAAAAACAGCAACACTCATCTTTGAAAGCCATCTCCAAAGCTGAACAGCTTAAGACTTGCTTCAGAAGAGGTTGAAATTGACTGGAAGGCTTTTGACCGATCAATCACAAAAAGAGCCATGGGGTACTTTCGTTTTTACTTTTGTTCATATATGCATTCTGACATCAACTGATTTGATTCTTGTAGTAGTACGCCTTCCTTTTTTAATATTGCTCGTGATCCTCGTTAACTAGATTGTTAACAACTTTATTCTGTTTTTCTGTTATGAAATTTGCTGCAATGTTATTGCCTGAGCTAGCCAGGGTTATTGATCTCTAGCTACCCGGTTACTCCGTGCAGTTGTATTTTGACTTTCGTTGTTCAGAATAAGTGAGTTTACCGTTTGGAAGGAACTGGGAAACAAAAATGTTGCTTTTCCAGATTTTTTTTTTTTCGACATCCCTCTTAAGAATTCAGTCACGACGCCATAACTTCCCAAAGCAGAACCCTACTTAATCTACGATGTTTCGATGAAAACTGTTCCCTCCAGTTCAGTACCGAACTCTTCATCTAACTGGGGAATATCTTCATGTTGCATGAATTCATTGCAAGCACTTGTTACTTTTTATACCGGGCACTGTTCTCACTTACCCATCAAGTCTTGACTGCTTATATTTCTGGCCACACCCAACAAGGGACTGTCATCATCGTGGGATCTTCTTCTGATGGGCGTCTCTGACCGATGACCGGCATGTGATGTCTGATTACGCGGCGTGGGATGGAAGTTGCCATGAGCCCTGTCTTGGTGGCTCATGTCCGTCGCTGTCCTGGCTCCTCCCCCGAACGGCTTTCACCTTTGGCCCCTCTGCCAGATCCACCACTCCCTGCACTCGCTGCCTGTGATCGACTGCAGGAACAAAAAGCTCACACAGAAAAGCTAGACCCTCACAGAGAGCTTCCCTTTTTCTATGGTCTGACTGGTTACATTCTCTACAAGAGCATTGGAAGGCAGGGAACAATGACTCCTTGAAAGACAAAGAAAGAGAGGGATGCAAACAAACAAATGGTAGAAGAAAATAGCAGACAGTAGACCTTTGTGACCTTCTGAACACATACAAAATCTCATTATGCATTCATGCTGATTACAAAGCTTCTGTGGCCACTACTGCTATGCAATATCTGCACAAGCATAGTGGAATCAATGGAAGCCAAAATCAACAAGTACACAAGGAGATAAGGAGTGTCCCACCTGATCTCAGTTACGGCGTGCCCTTCCGTCGTTATGCAAAGCAGGAGGCACCCTGAAACCCATCTTGTAGAAATGCATGGTGGGAAAATCAAGAACAGCTGCCGTGCCCATCACTTGTTAGACAGGATGGTGAGATCAGCCCAGCCTAAGCCGAAGACTAGCAGACCACCAGGCAGTGCATGTGGTAAAGGAAAGCCTCAAGATCTGGGTAAAATGAAAGTGCATGCACAAGCCGATAGGCAGAAAATAGGGTCAAGAGGAACAAAGTGGTCAGCAAAGCCAAAAGGGAAAGCACAGGATCAGAGAAAAAAAGGAATGGTAATACTGGAGATAAAGAAACATAAAGATGATGGAAGAAGCCTTCGACAGACTGTCTCAGATAAAATGTGCAATATGGCCCCTCTTATGATCAGTTTTATCTTCAGATCCATTGATGAATTCCTTCCTTCGTACATACACCTGGTGAAGTGGGGTAAATCCGATGATCTTAAGTGCCACCTTCCAGGACAAACAATGCAAAGTCCTGAGTTCATGCAAAGCTGCACTAAACCATGAAGCCTGCTTGTGGAGGCACAGCTAAGTGTATAAAGAGACGGCACGGTCATGCAGTTAGTACTTCCCTAGCAAACACCATACAACCAGAAGCTCCAACAGAAGCATTCATTCTACATGGCACTTTGCAGAAAACCATAGTCTGGAAAATTAATCTCAATAGTGCCAGGAAAAAAATGGCAGTAGAAGGCATCTGGGAGTCATGATCTGGATGCGGCCAAGCCCTCTTTGCCTGTAAGGAGTTCCGGGCCGAAACACTTGTCTGAGGGGGGGGGGGGGGGGGGGGGTTCTTCTCTGAAGACCTGCTGTCAAGCCCTCCCTAAACTTTTCCTACTGACCACTCACTTCCGGGAATAGTCCGAAGAATGTTTGGGAGAGACCAGACGACGCTGGTAAAGACTAAGCTTACAGGCTCTATAGGCTGACTTGCCACTTTGCCTTTCTCAAACTTGCGACTAGTACGAAAAAGGAACGATTTACAGAAAGGTGGAGAAAATGATAAATCCATCCAACCCGACCACGACCGGAAATGCAAAAAGTGACCATGAGTAGTGAAGAAGGAGATTCCCATGTGTCTGTGGAGGGAATCTCTACTATGAAGAAGTGGGATTCCCATGTGTCTGTGGAGGGAATCTCTACTATGAAGAAGTGGGATTCCCATGTGTCTGTGGAGGGAATCTCTACCATGAAGAAGTGGGATTCACAGTGTCTATGGAGGAAATTCTCTACTACTATAAAGAAGTGGGATTCACAGTGTCTATGGAGGAAATTTCTCTATTATAAAGAACTGGGATTTCCATTTGTCTGTGGAGGAAATTCTCTACTATAAAAGAAGTGGGATTACCATGTGTCTGTAGAGGAAATGCTCTCCTATGAAGAAGTGGGATTCCCATGTGTCTGTGGAGGAAATTCTCTTCTATAAAGAAGTGGGATTCCCATGTGTCTGTGGAGGAAATTCTCTTCTATAAAGAAGTGGGATTCCCATGTGTCTGTGGAGGGAATCTCTACTATGAAGAAGTGGGATTCCCATGTGTCTGTGGAGGGAAATTCTCTTCTATAAAGAAGTGGGATTCCCATGTGTCTGTGGAGGAAATTCTCTGCTGAGCGCTGCAAGAGGATCCACAGAACAAGCAATGGCTGTATGAACATTCATGAAAGAGCAGCAGCGCACTGTAGCGGCAGATGAGATGTTGGAGAGCTAAGGCCAATTCTCTCAAACCACAGTGCCAAGGACATCCACGCTGATTACACGGATTGAGAATGTCTACAGGTTCTTGATGCAAGAAACCAAAACTCAACTTACCATCTGCAAATGCAAAAGAGGAATGGGAGAAATTTGATGAAAACAATTGTCCAAAGACTGGATGTGCTGATTTGTAGAGAGCATGCTAAAAAAAAAAAAAAAAAAAAAAAAAAAAAAAAAAGAAATCCACACATTTGGAGACGTAGTGTACGTAGCCTGTACAGACGACTATGAGTGAAACAACCAAACTGAAGACGCCTCAAAAATCATGACGCCAGCGAGAGGTGGATAATAGCCGAAAGAAAAAGAAAAATCTCAACACACACACACACACACACACACACAGGGCTGGTGAACCTCTGGGAAGACCTGAAAACGTAACACTCTGCCTTCAGCAAAGCAGAATCAGCAAGGAGGAGCAGAAAAAAAAAAACAAACACTGCTTCTTCAGAGACTACTTCCAGTTTGCCAGGAAACTATTCGAGCAGCCAAAATCTGGAACACTCCTAGTGAACAAAGAAACCCTTGAGCAGCATCTCAGGAAAAGATGTTCTGCCCCTCAGAGCGAAGCACCACTTGAAATCCAGGGCTTGGTGCACTGCAGTGCCAGAGAAAAAGTTCAGTGGCAAGCCACCAACACTGGATAAGGTAAAGAAAGTGGTTAAGAAAACCAGAGCCAAATTTTCCCCTGGCCCAATGGAATACCATATCTGCTGTACAAGATATGTCCCAGCGTCGTCGAATGGCTCCATAAATTGATTAGATCAGGGTGAAGGAACTTGAAGATCGGTGACCAGTGGATGACAGCTGATGGAGTGTATATTCCTAAACAGCAAAACTCGAGTGGCACCAGCCAGTTTACATCGATATCACCTCTGAAGATCTTAGGGAAAATATCTGTGTCCATCGTGGCAGCCAGACTGACGAAATATCTGACAGAAAATGAGTACGTGATTTTTCAGTCCAGAAAGGAGATATGAACATGTGACTATGATTTGAGAAGCAATCAAAAGAGCTAGGGCAGAGAAACAGGACCTCGAAGTGGATTGGATCGATCTGACAAATGCATGTAGATCAGTTCCATACGAAACGATTCAACTGGTGCTCTAGACACACGCCCAGATGAACATCACACAAACGTTGAGGAAGTACTTCCATGGCTTCTCAAAGAGGTTCTCCACAAAAGAATACACAACAGACTGGAACAATCTGGAACTGGTAAAGCAAAGAGCTGTGCAGTTCCTTTAGTACTGTTTTGTTGGCAATGGACGCCATCTTGACAGCTGCCATGAGTTGTACATGTCCAGCAGATCTCGGGAATGAATACCAAATGCCCCTCTGAAGGCCTTCATGGATGACACAACAGTGCTTTCTATCAAGGAAGATGAGACACACAAAATACTGAAGCAGTTAGATACGTTAGTTGCTTCATCCAGGGTGAATTTCAAGCCCAATCAAATCACGAAGAAGCCTCTCCCTGCAGAAATTACATTTAGTCCAGTGTTAATCTGGCATGTACAAATTATGAGAGATGTGACGTTTGGTGGTTAGAATCACACACGTGATTTTATACAAAACAAAATCATTATTAAATAAAGGAGTAAAACTTACTACCAAAATATGTTAAAATGAAAGCATGCGTTTTGGTTTTGGGGAAAAATCTCGAGGCCATGTTCCAGAAATGTATTTCAGACCGTTAAACAAAACAAAACAAAAAAAGTCTCGATCTCTGCTGGATTCTGCTGGGAAAATGAGAAAAAGGATCTGATGGTCAAGGGCTAGCATTGGTTTGAAAGAAATTGCCATACATTAGTTTTTAGCCAAATATTTTATCATGGATACTGACGCCTCAAATTTCTTGTAAGATTTAATGACAGACCAAAGACAGTTAACAACTGGATCCCTGAGATACAATCATTTCACTTACCCGCGCCTGAGTTTCAACACCACTTCGTAAGCGCAAGGGAGATGAGTCTTTACGCCTGTGCAAACACAAATACAGCACCTCATGCAAAAGATTATTTTCTTTAATGACAAATCTATTAGAGCAATCTTCGTTATCTCACTTAGTTCGTAGAAGCTGTCAACACTGGCCATGATCTTGAAACACGACACAAAGAAACATTTGCCTTACAATCAAGGTGAGTCTCTACTTCTGCCCAAGTCCATCCTTTGTCACTGCCAGAGCTGGTAGGAAACAACATCCTTTGGCACTGCCAGAGCTGGTAGGAAATAGCATCCTTTGTCACTGCCAGAGCTGGTAGGAAATAACATTCTTTGGCACTGCCAGAGCTGGTAGGAAATAGCATTCTTTGTCACTGCTAGAGCTGGTAGGAAACAACATCCCTTGGCACTGCCAGAGCTGGTAGGAAATAGCATTCTTTGTCACTGCTAGAGCTGGTAGGAAACAACATCCCTTGGCACTGCCAGAGCTGGTAGGAAATAGCATCCTTTTTTTAACAAAACACTTTTATTTACTTGTAAAGAAATGTACAAACGGCAAATATGTACAGAAAGCAGTACTACAAACAGCAAAAAAGGTCAGTAGATCTTATCTTACATGAACAATTTACAAAGCAGCATTAATTTTACAAAATGAACAAATCCCATCTAACACATACATAGTACAAACCAAGCATAATATTGTGTCTGCATTGTCAGTGTCACCCATTCACCTTCTCATTGTTTTGAAGTATTGTCCTTTTTTCAGAGTTCATAATCAGAGAGAGAGAGAGAGAGAGAGAGAGAGAGAGAGAGAGAGAGAGAGAGAGAGAGAGAGAGAGAGAGAGAAACAACTCTAAATTCCTAAATTTTTCTATACAGAAGCATATGAATCAACATCAACAGTACAAATAAATTACTTATCCTAAGAAACGACGGTTGAATTTCAGCTGCCACGCTCTTTCTCGAAATTATGTATAATGATCGCTCTTCAAGTTTACCCAACATGAGAAAATCCTAGGCAAGACTACACACATACATAAACGTGCGAGTACGCACGCACATACCTCAGTTTTCAATCAAAAGCTTATAACTATGCCATTTGTTATCAAAATCGACGTAGTTCATATTCGGTTTCGCAATGCATTTTTCTACTGATATTTGGTTTGTAAATATTTCCTGAAAACAGGAAAACCCTTTCAGCTCTGGATTTGTATACAAAGAACTTTGCAGACAAGATAATGTAATCGAATATGATGTCAGTTTTTAACCGAGAGTCAGTGCCAAACAAGAAGACAGGAAATAGCATCCTTTATCACTGCCAGAGCTGGTAGGAAATTACATCCTTTGTCACTGCTAGAGCTGGTAGGAAATTGCATCCTTTGTCACTGCCAGAGCTGGTAGGAAATACCATCCTTTGTCACTGCCAGAGCTGGTAGGAAATAACATCCTTTGTCACTGCCAGAGCTGGTAGGAAATGCCATCCTTTGTCACTGCCAGAACTGGTAGGAAACAACATCCTTTGTCACTACCAGAGCTGGTAGGAAATAACATCCTTTGTCACTGCCAGAGCTGGTAGGAAATAGCATCCTTTGGCACTGCCAGAGCTGGTAGGAAATTACCAGGATTTTGAAACACGACACAAAGAAACATTTGCCTTACAATCAAGGTGAGTCTCTCTACTTCTGCCCAAGTCCATCCTTTGTCACTGCCAGAGCTGGTGGGAAATTACATCCTTTGTCACTGCCAGAGCTGGTAGGAAACAGCATCCTTTGTCACCGCTAGAGCTGGTAGGAAACAACATCCTTTGTCATTCCTAGAGCTGGTAGGAAATAACATCCTTTGTCACTGCCAGAGCTGGTAGGAAACAGCATCCTTTGGCACTGCCAGAGCTGGTAGGAAACAACATCCTTTGTCACTGCCAGAGCTGGTAGGAAATAACATCCTTTGTCACTGCTAGAGCTGGTAGGAAACAACATCCTTTGTCACTGCCAGAGCTGGTAGGAAACAACATCCTTTGTCACTGCCAGATCTGGTAGGAAACAACATCCTTTGTCACTGCCAGATCTGGTAGGAAATAGCATCCTTTGTCACTGCCAGATCTGTAGGAAATAGCATCCTTTGTCGCTGCCAGAGCTGGTAGGAAATAGCATCCTTTGTCACTGCCAGAGCTGGTAGGAAACAGCATCCTTTGGTACTGCCAGAGCTGGTAGGAAACAGCATCCTTTGTCACTGCCAGAGCTGGTAGGAAAACACATCCTTTGTCGCTGCCAGAGCTGGTAGTAAATCACATCCTTTGGCACTGCCAGAGCTGGTAGGAAACAACATCCTTTGTCACTGCCAGAGCTGGTAGGAAACATCCTTTGTCACTGCCAGAGCTGGTAGGAAACATCCTTTGTCACTGCCAGAGCTGGTAGGAAATCACATGATAATGCATGGGTGTGAACCAACTAATGCTAGAGGGCTGAGAGTCCATAACCGCCGAATAGATTTCAATGGATTAAAGCTGTGCCGTAAATCATAGAACATGTAGAGGATAGACGATAGGCCAGGAGGGAGAACTGTGTCACAGGGAAGAGAGAGGTGTGGGGAAACACGTTTGGGGACAAGATGGACGATAGGCCAGGGGGAAGTACTGTTTCACAGGGAAGAGAGAGGTGTGAGGAAACAAGTTTGGGGACAAGATGGACGAAAAGCCAGGAGGGAGAAGTGTATCACAGGGAAGAAGAAGGCGTGGGGAAACAAGTTTGGGGACAAGATGGACGAAAAGCCAGGAGGGAGAACTGTTTCACAGGGAAGAGAGAGGTGTGGGGAAACAAGTTTGGGGACAAGATGGACGAAAAGGCCAGGAGGGAGAACTGTGTTCACAGGGAAGAGAGAGGTGTGGGGAAACAAGTTTGGGGACAAGATGGACGAAAAGCCAGGAGGGAGAACTGTTTCACAGGGAAGAGAGAGGTGTGGGGAAACAAGTTTGGGGAGAAGATGGACGAAAGGCCAGGAGGGAGAACTGTTTCACAGGGAAGAGAGAGGTGTGGGGAAACAAGTTTGGGGACAAGATGGACGAAAGGCCAGGAGGGAGAACTGTTTCACAGGGAAGAGAGAGGTGTGGGGAAACAAGTTCGGGGAGAAGATAGGAGAGGACAGCCGTTGTAGCCTTTGGAAATAAGACCCACTTGATTCTGTTGAAATCCGCCCAGAATTGCTTCCCTTGGAATCGCTTTCGTGATACAGCAGTGGGGATGGAAGCAAGGAGACTTCAAACGGGGTCTCGTGGAATAGTTCCGGAAGGACTCGGTTGATACTGGATTATTTGCCCCCCCCCCCCCCCCCCTCCCCCCATTATTATCTTTACATCACGTTCTGTATTTCATTTATTAACTGTGTGCTGAGCAAATGGAAAGAGCTGTTCTCTATTCTTAGAGATTTGGAAAACAATTTTACTGATACTGTGTTCTTAATGCCAGTACAAGCAAAGATTAAGCTGACAATAAATTGGTTTCAGTTAGTCAGTGTGTGTGTGTGTGTGTGTGTGTGTGTGTGTGTGTGTGTGTGTGTGTGTGTGTGTGTGTGTGTACGTGTGTACGTGTGTACGTGCAAATGAACGTCTTTGAAAGTTCTCTTCTGTGTTTACAAGTATGTAAGAATGGCCATATGGGTGAATGAATAAAGTCCGATATGAGTTGTGCAAAAGACAGTCAAAAAAGGTTTCGTTACACTCACATTCAGCAATCCGCTTGAGGCTGATAACGTCATGACGTTCAAATCGTTCTTCCTTTTGTAGGAAGGCTTCTGCCCAGTCGTTTGCGAAGACTTGGAATTTTTCGTAGGTCACGCCTTGGGTGCGCATCGTCAGCAGATCCATGAGATGGTCGAACTCCTTGGAAAGCTTGTGGATGTCCTCTTCCTCCTCCTGTAGCAGATCCCACATGCCCAGTAACACAGTTCACTGCTAAAAGAATCACGCTGGCTATGATTTCTTTGTTATATACAAATGATTTTCCATTGTGCGTTTTGCCATTTGGACTCTGCTGGACACGAACGAAGCAGGTGCAGAGTGTTACTTGTTAAAATGCTGTGGACTAATTCCCGACGATGAGGGGAGCATCTGGCCCAAAATTCGACCAGTTTAGAGCAACGTCCATTGATCGCCTGCTCACTTTGAGTGTGGAATATATTCTAGCTGCGGCAGCCAAGTGCAATCCGCCTTGAAGGGAAAAAAATGGCTGTACCTTTGAAATGAATTTGTATGGCTTTTAAACCATACTGAGATGAAAAGAAGATCAAAGCAATGCTCTCACACAGGAAGCTGAAGAAAAGCTTGGGACAGGGATGATTGGAAGTTTGTTTTAGAAAAAAAATACAATGATAGGCAGTAAAATAACATTTTAAACAAATTATTGAACCTAACAATTTGTAAAACGCCTGCAGTATTTCTTACAACCTCCAACGTTTAACATGATGCACCACAGACAATTGTATGGCAGACGTGCAAGAATATTTTGCAATAAAGTGCCATTCGTCATTATGCAAACATCTTGAACCTTTCGGGTTATTAATGGCTTGGGCATGGGTGTTTCCGTGACCTAAGAGTATGCCCTGGAGAGTATTGTTAACGCAGGCTGCTTGGTCTTCAGAAGAGAACAGAAACTTTGAAAACATCAAGAATAACAGGAGAACAGTGATACTGAAAGCCTGACCATTATCAATTCTGCGTGGTGTTGGCGTAGCTTTCGAGACAACAGCCAGGGAGGGATAGAAGCAACAATAGGCGAAAAATGAAGAGGAAAGCGGATCTTTGAAAAACACTCACAACAAAAGGCAGCAGTTTTTTATGATCATCGTTAGATTCAAGAAGCGTTGCCATCGACTTAGATCCTCGAAGTTCTGTTTTCCAAGGAGATATGGATTCAAGAAGTGATGCCGAAGTTCTGTTTTCCAAGGAGATATGGATTTCAAGAAGTGATGCCGAAGTTCTGTTTTCCAAGGAGATATGGATTCAAGAAGTGATGCCGAAGTTCTGTTTTCCAAGGAGATATGGATTCAAGAAGTGATGCCGAAGTTCTGTTTCCCAAAGAGATATGGATTCAAGAAGTGATGCTGAAGTTCTGTTTTCCAAGGAGATATGGATTCAAGAAGTGATGCTGAAGTTCTGTTTTCCAAGGAGATATGGATTCAAAAAATGATGCCGAAGTTCTGTTTTCCAAGGAGATATGGATTCAAGAAGTGATGCCTAAGTTCTGTTTCCCAAAGAGATATGGATTCAAGAAGTGACGCCTAAGTTCTGTTTCCCAAAGAGATATGGATTCAAGAAATGATGCCTGAGTTCTGTTTCCCAAAGAGATATGGATTCAAGAAGTGATGCCGAAGTTCTGTTTTCCAAGGAGATATGGATTCAAGAAGTGATGCCGAAGTTCTGTTTCCCAACAAGACATGCATCTGAGGTTCCCAGGCAGTGGAGGAAGAAGAATAATGTGTCAGACCCTCGAAGAAATGATAACACCCCACGCTCCAGAAGAAAAAAAAACATGTCTTAGGTTCTCAGCAATGTATTGGGTTCTAAAAGAGATAATTAAACCAAAGACACCCAAAGGTATTAGTATTTTAGGGGCCGTAACTGAAAATACTGTCTTAGATCCCCAAAGGCACAGAATATCATAAACTTCCGAAGGAGAATGTCTTAGGCCCTCATAGAGATACTGATACCATAGGCCCTGGTAGTGAGAATAATGGTCAAGGCTTTCCATGGAATATTAATATCCTAGGCCCCAGCTGCGAGAATGATGTCCAAGGCTTTGTAAGGTACGTCAATATTCTATGCCCTAGCAGTGAGAATAATGTTCAAGGCTTTGTAAGGGGCACCAGTATCATAGGCTATTTTAGTTTTTCAATCATGAAAATGGTTTAAAGATAATTGTAACGGAAAGACGCCAGGCTCAAACATGTGGAGAACTGAAACTTAAAACGCATCCATTGATCAAGATAATATGCATGCCATGTCATCCACAACAGAGTGTGTCGGAACCCTTCACAGTGAGCACCGGGGTCCGTCAGGGATGTTTGTTGTCACCGCTGATCTTCTCTCTTGTGATCGACTGGTTGATGAGGACAGCGATGAGCCCACCACGTGGGATCCAGCGGACACTCACGCAGAAACCTGATGACCTGGATTTCGCGGACGACATCAGCTTGCTCACTCACACCCTCCACCACATGCAGAAGAAGATCTAGAGTCTCCGCAGCACAGCCAGTAACACTGGCTTGGAGATCAACGCGGAGAAGACAGAGACCATGAGAGCCAACACAGCCAGGCTGAAGCAATTTGGCTAGGGGAACAACAGATAGAAGATGTTGAGAGATGTGTACCTACCTAGGAAGCATCGTCAACAAGACAGGAGATACATCAAGGCTAGAATAACCAAGGCAAGATTTGTTTTCACCATCCTCAAGCCCATCTGGAGGAGCGCAAATGTCCACCTTCACACCAAACTGAGACTGTTCAACACCAGTGTGAGACCTGTGCTGCTGTATGGCTCGGGACCTGGAGACTCACCAAAGGGCTGGAGCACAAGTTGCAGGTCTTCACAACACATGCCTGTGGCCGCATCAGGTGGCCTGACAGAATTGCCAATGAGGAGCTATGGCGCCGGACAAATCAGAGACCAGTTGGAGACACCATCAGAATCCGAAAGTGGAAGTGGACAACACCACACAGCAGGCACTGGACTGGAACCCTCAAGGAAAGAGAAAGCGAGGCTGCCCAGTGACAACTTGGCGTAGGACGCTGGACAGTGAGCTGATGACCATCAAGCTGTCCTGGGGTGAGGCAAAACGGGCAGCCCAAGACCGCACACATTGGAAAACTGCAGTGAAGGCCCTATGCTCCCGTTGGAGCGAAGATGATTAAGTAAGTCAATTGAGTCTAGTTCCATTGTTGTCAGAAACAAATTTTTTTTTAATGTCATGTTTCTGATGCATAAATTGCTATATTTTCCGGGAAAGACTCAGTAAGTAGCATGTATTTATGCATAATGGTACAAAGATGTGAAGGGTTCCGACACACTCTGTTGTGGATGACATGGCATGCATATTATCTTGATCAATGGATGCGTTCTAGGTTTCAGTTCTCCAAATGTTTGAGCCTGGCGTCTTTCCGTTACAATAAATTGCTATATTTTCCACGGGAAAGACTCAGTAAGTCACATGTTACAATAAATTGCTATATTTTCCACGGGAAGACTCAGTAAGTGACATGTTTTTATGCATAATGGTAAAAAAGATATAGATCACATACGATTTCTTCACCGTGATGTTAAATTCATTCACAATGGCATTCTCAAACCAGTTCAGAAATATTTGTATGAGCGAACTTTAAACCATTCGTTTCGATATTGATATAAATTTTAAAAAAAATATATAGTTATCTGTTTATGTGCAGTTAGAGCACTTGAACACGACAGCTGTTCCAATTAGTGTGTTACTTGGCTAAAAACTACTGTTGCCATTTTTAAAATATGATATTTTGCCGAAAACACTTCAACATTCATATATCTGATTTCAAAAGAAACAGGACGGTTTCCAATTAGTAGATGTCGAAAGAAAGAGTAGTAGTAGTAGTAGTAGTAGTAGTAGTAGTAGTAGTAGTAGTAGTAGTAGTAGTTGTTGTTGTTGTTGTTGTTGTTGTTGTGTAGTAGTAGTTAGCAGTTATCATCATCATCATCATCATTATTAGTAGTATTACTAGTATTATTACCATTGTTATTATCGTTATCATAATTATTATTATTATTATTATTATTATTATTATTATTGTTGTTGTTGTTGTTAAAATTATCATTACTACTACAATTGTTGTATGCACAAGTTAAGTTCAAGTAGAAGAAAAATACATTGTCATGTTCTGTGTTTCCTTTTAAGCCGCCACAAATCTAGTTCCCATGTATGTCTGTTTATGTATTAGTTCCTATGCATGTCTTCTTTTTAATGTCTTGAACTAGTTTAGATTCATCTGCTTCTGGTATAACAGTTGTAGACTACGCCACGGTCAGCGGATTACTGTTAAAGCAGATGTGGAAAAAAGGCTGCAGCATCCGTCCATAAAGCAGTGCTTTCCTACGTAAATCAGAACGAAACCTGCTATGATTAGAGAATGTTTAAGGTTTTTAATAGTTTGAACAGTTTCTGTCCAATTTGCCTACTAAATGAACCGGTGCTTTCTTAAAGATACAAGCCTGAACTCCTCAGTGGTCAGCTCCAAAGTGGACTCATTGCAGGTGGAAATTGAAACAAGAGCTAAAACGGAATTACTGCGCTGCCAGTTGTTTTGTGATTTGTTTTTCTTTCGTTTAGTGGCGTAGTAATTACGTTTTGGACTAAATGACCTGCTGAGAGTGATCGTTTTATTGATATTGACAGACAAGACAGATAATGTAACAAATGTGACTGTAATGATGTTGATGTTAAAAGACAAGATAGAGAAGTATCAAATGCTACTGTAAAGGTGTTGATATTGACAGACAAGATAGAGAAGTAACAAATGTTACTGTAAAGATGTTGATATTGGCAGACAAGGCAGAGAATGTAACACACGTGACCGTACAGGAGTTTGATACTGACAGACGAGACAGAGAATGTAACAAATGTAACTGTGTTAATTTAGGTGATGAATGTCAGTCCTAGCTTGCCTATTCTTCTGTTTTGTGAGAGTCACAAACGTTTTCTTAAATGATATTGTTAAGTGCCTTGATTTTCTCAGTTTTCTATATTAAAAAAGTCTTTGGTACTACGAAAAAAAAGGGAGCACAGTGTCTAGGGCCCTCCAAGGGATACAAATGTTTAAGGATATGTGGGGAACACGAACAATGTCATGGGCCCTCCAAGGGATACAAATGTTTAAGGATATGTGGGGAACACGAACAATGTCATGGACACTCCAAGGGATACAAATGTTTAAGGATATGTGGGGAACACGAACAATGTCATGGGCCCTCCAAGGGTTACAAATGTTTAAGGATATGTGGGGAACACGAACAATGTCATGGGCCCTCCAAGGGATACAAATGTTTAAGGATATGTGGGAACACGAACAATGTCATGGGCCCTCCAAGGGATACAAATGTTTAAGGATATGTGGGGAACACGAACAATATCATGGGCCCTCCAAGGGATGCAAATGTCTTGGGATATGAGGGGACAGAACAATGTCTTGGGTCCTCCAAGGGATACAAATGTCTTAGGATCTGTTTGGACATAACAATGTCTTGGGCCCTCCGAGGGATAAAAATGCTTTAGGATATGAGGGGACAGAACAATGTTTTGGGCCCCCCATGGGATACAAAATTTAATGTCTTAGGATTGACTGACTGAAACCAATTTATTGTCAGATTAACTCAAGGTTGTACTGACAAAAGGTTGTCTTAGGATATGAGGGGAGAGAATAATGTCTTGGGCCCTCCAAGAGATACAGATGTCTTAGGATCTGAAGGGACAGAACAATGTCTTGGGCCCTTCGAGGGATAAATATGTTTAAGGATATGAGGGGACAGAACAATGTCTTGATCCACCTATGGGATACAAACTTTAATGTCTTAGGATTGACTGACTGAAACCAGTTTATTGTCAGTTTGACTCAAGGTTGTACTGACAAAAGGTTGTCTTAGGATACGAGGGGACAGAATAATGGCTTGGGCCCTTCAAGGGATACAAATGTCTTAGGATATTAGGGGACAGAACCGTGTCTTGGGACCTCTAAGGGACAATCTTCAAAGGGGGAGAGTAATGTCTTAAGCCTTAAAAGTGCTACTAGTGTCTCCGGCGCCAGAGGGCAGAAAGGTGTCCTAGATCCTCATAGAGTTATTATCTTCAGCTCCAGAGGGGAGCGCACTCTCATGGACCATCAAGGGACAATAATAGCGAAACGCTCCAGAAC
>JADBJO010003527.1:205000-225000 GCA_016801955.1 Conus betulinus
TAACACACTGTGTGCCTCAAAGACAGGTGTCCGCTAACACACTGTGTGCCTCAAAGACAGGTGTCCGCTAACACACTGTGTGCCTTAAAGGCAGGTGTCCGCTAACACACTGTGTGCCTTAAAGGCAGGTGTCCGCTAACACACTGTGTGCCTCAAAGACAGGTGTCCGCTAACACACTGTGTGCCTCAAAGACAGGTGTCCACTAACACACTGTGTGCCTCAAAGACAGGTGTCCGCTAACACACTGTGTGCCTTAAAGGCAGGTGTCCGCTAACACACTGTGTGCCTCAAAGACAGGTGTCCGCTAACACACTGTGTGCCTTAAAGACAGGTGTCCGCTAACACACTGTGTGCCTCAAAGACAGGTGTCCACTAACACACTGTGTGCCTCAAAGACAGGTGTCCGCTAACACACTGTGTGCCTCAAAGACAGGTGTCCGCTAACACACTGTGTGCCTTAAAGACAGGTGTCCGCTAACACACTGTGTGCCTTAAAGGCAGGTGTCCGCTAACACACTGTGTGCCTCAAAGACAGGTGTCCGCTAACACACTGTGTGCCTCAAAGACAGGTGTCCGCTAACACACTGTGTGCCTCAAAGACAGGTGTCCGCTAACACACTGTGTGCCTTAAAGACAGGTGTCCTCTAACACACTGTGTGCCTCAAAGACAGGTGTCCCCTAACACACTGTGTGCCTTAAAGGCAGGTGTCCGCTAACACACTGTGTGCCTCAAAGACAGGTGTCCGCTAACACACTGTGTGCCTTAAAGGCAGGTGTCCGCTAACACACTGTGTGCCTTAAAGGCAGGTGTCCGCTAACACACTGTGTGCCTTAAAGGCAGGTGTCCGCTAACACACTGTGTGCCTCAAAGACAGGTGTCCACTAACACACTGTGTGCCTTAAAGGCAGGTGTCCGCTAACACACTGTGTGCCTCAAAGACAGGTGTCCACTAACACACTGTGTGCCTCAAAGACAGGTGTCCGCTAACACACTGTGTGCCTCAAAGACAGGTGTCCACTAACACACTGTGTGCCTTAAAGACAGGTGTCCACTAACACACTGTGTGCCTCAAAGACAGGTGTCCACTAACACACTGTGTGCCTCAAAGACAGGTGTCCGCTAACACACTGTGTGCCTCAAAGACAGGTGTCCACTAACACACTGTGTGCCTCAAAGACAGTGTCCACTAACACACTGTGTACCTCAAAGACAGGTGTCCACTAACACACTGTGTGCCTCAAAGACAGGTGTCCGCTAACACACTGTGTGCCTCAAAGACAGGTGTCCACTAACACACTGTGTGCCTCAAAGACAGGTGTCCGCTAACACACTGTGTGCCTCAAAGACAGGTGTCCGCGCTAACACACTGTGTGCCTCAAAGACAGGTGTCCGCTAACACACTGTGTGCCTCAAAGACAGGTGTCCACTAACACACTGTGTGCCTCAAAGGCAGGTGTCCACTAACACACTGTGTGCCTCAAAGACAGGTGTCCGCTAACACACTGTGTGCCTCAAAGACAGGTGTCCGCTAACACACTGTGTGCCTCAAAGACAGGTGTCCACTAACACACTGTGTGCCTCAAAGACAGGTGTCCGCTAACACACTGTGTGCCTCAAAGACAGGTGTCCGCTAACACACTGTGTGCCTCAAAGACAGGTGTCCACTAACACACTGTGTGCCTCAAAGACAGGTGTCCACTAACACACTGTGTGCCTCAAAGACAGGTGTCCACTAACACACTGTGTGCCTCAAAGACAGGTGTCCACTAACACACTGTGTGCCTCAAAGACAGGTGTCCACTAACAGACTGTGTGCCTTAAAGGCAGGTGTCCGCTAACAGACTGTGTGCCTCAAAGACAGGTGTCCGCTAACAGACTGTGTGCCTCAAAGACAGGTGTCCGCTAACAGACTGTGTGCCTCAAAGACAGGTGTCCACTAACAGACTGTGTGCCTCAAAGACAGGTGTGTCCACTAACACACTGTGTGCCTTAAAGACAGGTGTCCGCTAACACACTGTGTGCCTCAAAGACAGGTGTCCGCTAACACACTGTGTGCCTCAAAGACAGGTGTCCGCTAACACACTGTGTGCCTCAAAGACAGGTGTCCGCTAACACACTGTGTGCCTCAAAGACAGGTGTCCGCTAACACACTGTGTGCCTCAAAGACAGGTGTCCGCGCTAACACACTGTGTGCCCTCAAGACAGGTGTCCGCTAACACACTGTGTGCCTCAAAGACAGGTGTCCACTAACAGACTGTGTGCCTCAAAGACAGGTGTCCACTAACAGACTGTGTGCCTCAAGACAGGTGTCCACTAACACACTGTGTGCCTCAAAGACAGGTGTCCACTAACACACTGTGTGCCTCAAAGACAGGTGTCCACTAACACACTGTGTGCCTCAAAGACAGGTGTCCACTAAACAGACTGTGTGCCTCAAAGACAGGTGTCCACTAACACACTGTGTGCCTCAAAGACAGGTGTCCACTAACAGACTGTGTGCCTCAAAGACAGGTGTCCACTAACACACTGTGTGCCTCAAAGACAGGTGTCCACTAACAGACTGTGTGCCTCAAAGACAGGTGTCCACTAACACACTGTGTGCCTCAAAGACAGGTGTCCACTAACACACTGTGTGCCTCAAAGACAGGTGTCCACTAACACACTGTGTGCCTCAAAGACAGATGTCCATCTTTGCATGAGGACACATTCCAGCTAATGAGACTTGTCTTTCAGTTCGTCTCTGGCGTGTGCTGCAGATTCCGACAAAGCTTATAAGACTTGCACGTGTATCCTAGTTGTTCATTGATGAGGAACAGTTCCATTTAAATGAGAAAAACTCCGAAATATGGTAGATTTTCTACCCAAATAAAAGTGTCTCCAAAAAGCAAAGATAAGCATTTGGTGAAGGGGAACGTAAGAATGCTGATCACCAGAACAGACTTTTGTCCACGCCTCTAAAGATGAGAATGTAAAACACACACGGCTGATTCGGACCAGCAGCTTGGGACGAAATCCCACGTGGATCAAAAAAATAATACGTTTGATAAATTCAAAGGTTGAGGTGCTGAATTCTAGGAGCCTGAAGAGTTTGTGTTTGAGGCAATACATACTGAGTAGAAGCAATAATAGAAGCAGACACAAGACTAGAAGTTGAAGTGATAGCAGAAGTAGAAACAATAGTAGGAGTAGAAACAATACTAGAAGTTGAATTAATAGAAGAAGTAGAAGCAATAGTAGAAGTAGAAACAATACTAGAAGTTGAAATAAATAGTAGAAGTAGAAAAACAATAGTAGAAGCAGAAACAACAGTAGAAGTAGAAACAATAGTAGAAGTAGAAATAAGAGTAAAACGTGGCCCCATTGCTCCCCTTTTGATTCGACCCACAAGTAGGAGCCTGGCGATATAGTCGTAAAAATTATAAGGGGGCAAGGGGGGGGGGGGGGGGGGGGTAAATAAGAAAGCAAGAAGGGGATAGGTGTAAGGGGGAGGGACAAGTAGGGTGGGGGTGGGTTGATTTACCGATTGCCAGGAAAAGTGTGTGGTGTCGTTCTCCTCCGTAATGACACGTTGGGAGGTCAGGTCAGGAAGCAGTCGGCACACAGCTTTGTCGGCCTCTTTGCCGTCAGAGAACGGCCCGCTGACCTGCTGCAGGTGGTAGCACAGCCGGAGTGGTAGGCCTACAGCTGATGGCCTTCGAGCCTTGGCAATTTCTGAAATGATTTCCGCAATTCGACGAGTGCGGGGACCCTGTGAGACAGTCCTTTTTGTGTTATACATTTTGCAAGAAGGCATCTTTATTCAAGATAATCGAGACAATAATACGTCAGGGAAGATAAAGAAAAAAGTAATAGAAACGGCAAAAGAAAGAAAAACGTACCAGTCGTAATCATAATACCACAGACATTCTGGAGACAACTGAGGTAGGGTAATGTTGCTTATAGCCCAGCCGACCGGAGACAACTGACAGAATGTATGACTGCCAGGCTTAGGAAAGAAAATAGTATGTGTGTGCAACACTTCAACACAAGCAGTCCTTCAGTAAGCACACACACACACACACACACACACACACACACACACACACACACACACACACACACACACACACACACACATCTACTGTAGTATAGTTCAGGAGCCAGTTGAACATAGTGGTCATCCCCAGACTGAAAAGACGTTTGAAATAATAAGACAATGTTAATAATACGCATTGTCAAAAGATTGATTAGTGAATATTAAACAACAAAAAATCAACAATTAATCATTAACAAAGAACACAGACAGACAAGAAAATATTTCCTAACATGAAAAAGTTTGTTCCACCATGGATTTTCTTTGGTATATGTGTCAATGAAATAGGTAACTGCGGTCACCATTGCCACATCAGCACTATGGCCTATACCCTCTGGCTGTCGGTCATTCCCGCCTGTGGTGTGGTCAGCCTTGAGCCTAAAGGACGGTTGTACTCTGGCCGACATCATCCTCCTGGACCTTCTGCGCTGGACAGTGGACCAGCTCTCTGATGAACCCATCTCCACTGTCCTTGTTACTGGTTTTCAATACGCAGCATTTAGGTTCAAGATCCAGGAGCTAGGCAGCTTTATGAAAGACAGGTGAGCTAGGGGGCTGCGTGCAGGACATGTGAACTAGGTGGCTTTATGGAGGACATGTGAGCTAGGGGGGCTGAGTGAGAGGACATGTGAGCTAGGTGGACTGTATGGAGGACATGTGAGCTAGGGGCTGTGTGTGTGGAGGACATGTGAGCTATGTGCTGTATGGAGGACATGTAAGCTAGGTGGCTGTGTGGAGGACATGTGAGCTAGGTGGATTTATGGAGGACATGTGAGCTAGGGGGCTGTGTGGAGGACATGTGAGCTAGGTGGCTTTGTGGAGGACATGTGAGCTAGGTGGAGCTAGGTTTATGGAGGACATGTGAGCTAGGTGGCTTTGTGGAGGACATGTGAGCTAGGTGGCTGTGTGGAGGACATGTGAGCTAGGTAGGTGGCTTTATGGAGGACATGTGAGCTAGGTGGCTGTGTGGAGGACATGTGAGCTAGGTGGACTTTATGTGGAGGACATGTGAGCTAGGTGGCTTGTGAGCTGTGTGGAGGACATGTGAGCTAGGTGGCTGTGTGGAGGACATGGACATGTGTGGAGGACTAGGTGGCTGTGTGGAGGACATGTGAGCTAGGTGGCTTTATGGAGGACATGTGAGCTAGGTGGCTGTGTGGAGGACATGTGAGCTAGGTGGCTTTATGGAGGACATGTGAGCTAGGGGGCTGTGTGGAGGACATGTGAGCTAGGTGGCTGTGTGGAGGACATGTGAGCTAGGTGGCTGTGTGGAGGACATGTGAGCTAGGTGGCTTATGGAGGACATGTGAGCTAGGTGGCTGTATGGAGGACATGTGAGCTAGGTGGCTTTATGGAGGACATGTGAGCTAGGTGGCTGTGTGGAGGACATGTGAGCTAGGTGGCTGTGTGGAGGACATGTGAGCTAGGTGGCTTTGTGGAGGACATGTGAGCTAGGTGGCTTTATGGAGGACATGTGAGCTAGGTGGCTTTGTGGAGGACATGTGAGCTAGGTGGCTGTGTATGGAGGACATGTGAGCTAGGTGGCTGTGGGAGGACATGTGACAGCTAGGTGGCTGTGTGAGGACATGTGAGCTAGGTGCTTTGTTGGAGGGATGGACTATGTGAGCATGTGAGGGTGGCTTTATGGAGGACATGTGAGCTAGGTGCTTTTATGGAGGACATGTGAGCTAGGGGCTGTGTGGAGGACATGTGAGCTAGGTGGCTTTGTGGAGGACATGTGAGCTAGCTGTGGCTGTGTGGAGGACATGTGAGCTAGGTGGCTTTGTGGAGGACATGTGAGCTAGGTGGCTGTGTGGAGGACATGTGAGCTAGGTGGCTGTGTGGAGGACATGTGAGCTAGGTGGCTGTGTGGAGGACATGTGAGCTAGGTGGCTTTATGGAGGACATGTGAGCTAGCTGGCTGTGTGGAGGACATGTGAGCTAGGTGGCTTTATGGAGGACATGTGAGCTAGGTGGCTGTGTGGAGGACATGTAAGCTAGGTGGCTGTGTGGAGGACATGTGAGCTAGGTGGCTGTGTGGAGGACATGTGAGCTAGGTGGCTGTGTGGAGGACATGTGAGCTAGGTGGATTGGCTGTGTGAGGACATGTGAGCTAGGTGGCTGTGGAGGACATGTGAGCTAGGGGGCTTTATGGAGGACATGTGAGCTAGGTGGCTTTATGGAGGACATGTGAGCTAGGTGGCTTTATGGAGGACATGTGAGCTAGGTGGCTTTATGGAGGACATGTGAGCTAGGTGGATTTATGGAGGACATGTGAGCTAGGGGGCTGTGTGGAGGACATGTGAGCTAGGTGGCTGTGTGGAGGACATGTGAGCTAGGTGGCTTTATGGAGGACATGTGAGCTAGGTGGCTTTATGGAGGACATGTGAAGCTAGGGGCTGTGTGGAGGACATGTGAGCTAGGTGGCTTTATGGAGGACATGTGAGCTAGGTGGCTGTGTGGAGGACATGTGAGCTAGGTGGCTTTGTGGAGGACATGTGAGCTAGGTGGCTGTGTGGAGGACATGTGAGCTAGGTGGCTGTGTGGAGGACATGTGAGCTAGGTGGCTGTGTGGAGGACATGTGAGCTAGGTGGCTGTGTGGAGGACATGTGAGCTAGGTGGCTGTGTGGAGGACATGTGACGTAGGTCGCCGTGTGGAGGACATGTGTCCTAGGTGGCTGTGTGGAGGGATGTGAGCTAGGTGGCTGTGTGGAGGACATGTGAGCTAGGTGGCTGTGTGGAGGACATGTGAGCTAGGTGGCTGTGTGGAGGACATGTGAGCTAGGTGGCTGTGTGGAGGACATGTGAGCTAGGTGGCTGGGTAGAGAACATGTGAGCTAGGTGGTTGTCTACAGGACATATGAGCTAGGTGGCTTCATGGAGGACATGTGATCTGGGTGGCTTTGTTCAGGACATGTGAGGTAGGTGGCTTTATGGAGGATAAATAATCGCTCAGGCTGCTCTCAGATCGAGTGAGCTTCACGCAGAGGGAAGTAACCAACTTGTAACAGCGCACGTTTAACGGAACTCAATTTGTGGTGGCTTGACCTAAATTTTTACTTCGGTTCATTAGTAAATATATTAGATAGCATTGCCTTTAGATACACGTTAGGTATGTCTTAGTCAAGTCATAGAAATCCGTATTTTGCTGTGTATGGAAACGTGTTGTCTCCCTTTACCAGAGAACGCACAGTGAAGGCACTGATCTGTAGTAGATGGTCACAACACAATGATCTGTGTGAACATGGTGATGGATTTTCATAACACGATGATCTCTGTGAATAGATGACAGATCTTCATAACACGATGATCTGTATGATCATGAGGATGGATCTTCATAACACAATGATCTGTATGAACATGATAATGGATCTTCATAACACAATGATCTGTGTAAACATGATGATGGATCTTCATAACACAATGATCTGTGTGAATTAGAAGGTAAATCGTCAGAGTACAACAGTTTGTGTGGACATGTACTAGATCGTCATAACACATATATCTGTATAACAAGATGGTGGATCGTCAGAACACAGGTATATGTGCGAACAAGATGGTGGATCGTCGTCAGAACACAGATATATGTGCGAACAATATGGTGGATCGTCAGAACACAGGTATATGTGCAAACAAGATGGTGGATCGTCAGAACACAGGTATATGTGCGAACAAGATGGTGGATCGTCAGAACACGGATATATGTGCGAACAAGATGGTGGATCGTCAGAAACACGGATATCTGTATAAACAAGATGGTGGATCGTCAGAACAGAGATATCTGTATGAATAAGTTGGTGGATCGTCAGAACACGGATATCTGTATAAACAAGATGGTGGATCGTCAGAACACGGATATCTGTATGAATAAGTTGGTGGATCGTCAGAACACGGATATCTGTATGAATAAGTTGGTGGGTCATCATAATACAGATATCTGTATGAATAAGTTGGTGGATCGTCAGAACACAGATATCTGTATGAATAAGTTGGTGGATCGTCAGAACACAGATATTTGTGCCACAAGATGGTGGATCGTTTCATGGCAGCCATCTTTACTAGCCAAACAGTGAATCATCCAGCACAAGTTGGAAACAAACTGGATACAGTCATCACTCTGCAATAGCTATCCACTCATGGTTTCTTCACGCAGCAGGCTTTACGCCGTCTTTGGAAACGAACTGGGTATGGTCATCACTCCGCAATACTTATGCACTCTTGGTTCTTTCAATCAATCGTTGTTGGTTTGTGTGTGTGTGTGTGTGTGTGTGTGTGTGTGTGTGTGTGTGTGTGTGTGTGTGCGTGCGTGCGTGTTTGTGTGGTGACTGCGTGCGTGAATGATCAGTAGATGACTTAGGATCAAGGACAACAAAGGCCATCAAATATACCAACTGGTAGTGCGCACGGGGGTCTTGGTGACCTCGTTACCGCGCGGGATAAAAAGTGCAAAGTTGCGTTAACTGTGCCTGTTTTGCATCAAGCTTGCTGGCGACACAAGATGTGTAAATGAAAAAAATTTTTTTTTTCCCGTGCAAGAGCAGTCTCTCAAGTTTTTTTATGCCCCTTCTTTTGGCTGTTTTAAGCGCGGGGTTGGTTACTGTCAGCCCTTTTCTCACCATGCCACCACGAAGAAAACTTAGCACCTTTGACAAAACCAGGGCGATTGCGTGGATACAAGATGGCATTGCAAAGGCTGAAGTGGCGCGACGACTTGGTGTGCATCATTCAGTTATTGTTAGACTGAATCAGCGTTTTAGGGCGACCAACAGCGTTGAAGCGTTGAAGAGAGGCCACGGTCAGGTCGGCCTAGGCAGACTACTCCCAGAGAAGATCGTTTCATCGAGAGGCAGGCCCTATTGCAGCGGGATACCACTTCCACCAGCATCCAAAGGCAGCTTCGTATGGCAAATAACACCATCCTCAGCCGTCAAGCCATACGAAAAACCGTCTTCACCACTTCGGCCTCAGATCACGTCGCCCAGCTGTTCGACCACGACTGCTAGCAGCCCATAGGCTGGCTCGCCGAGCTTTCTGCCATCGTCATGTGAGATGGAGATGGAACCAACAACAGTGGTCCCAGGTCCTCTTTTCAGATGAGTCGCGGTTTAGTCTTGAACACAATGACGGCCGAACTAGAGTTTGGAGGCGTGTTGGTGAACGTTACATTGATGCAGCTGTTCGCCAGACCAGGGCCTTTGGGGGAGGATCTGTTATGGTATGGGGTGCCTTCAGCCTCCACCACAAGACACCACTCTACCATATTGATGGAAACCTCACAGGCATCCGCTATCGGGATGAAATCCTGGCGCCTTTCGTTGTTCCGACCATGCAACGGATAGGACCCATGGCAGTCTTCCAAGACGACAATGCTCGGCCACATAGGGCCCGGGTGGCCGAAAACTTCATTGTGCAGGCCGGCATCAACAGGATGATCTTCCCGGCGTATAGTCCCGACCTCAATCCCATCGAGCATATGTGGGATGAGTTGGGGAGACGTGTGAAGGAGAACCATCCACCTCCCAGAGACCGCCAGGATCTCTTCCAAATGCTGCAACTGGAATGGCAGAGAATCCCTCAGAGGGTCATCAGAACACTGGTCAACTCGATGAGGAGTCGCTGCGTGGAATGTCTCGCCAATGGCGGTGGCCACACCCACTATTGAAATGATTTTGTGAACTGAACAGATTTTGCGAACTTTGATTTCGACCCATCCTCTGTTTAATTGTCTGTAAATCAACAACCGTTCATTTTGGAACAACAAGATAATGAATTAAATCTGTTCCCAATTTCAAAATCGTGGCTTTTATATTTTGGAAATTATGCGGTACATTCAAAAGCTGGTCCTTTGGCCAGTACACGATGTAGTCTTTCAGCTGTCCTCTGTCGGACGGTTTCTGATAGTCATCGCAGACTGTTCCGTAATATTCATGAAATTCTGCCATTCCAGCTCTGGCGTGGTCTGCTGGTAGGTTAAAATCCCCGCCTAGTATTACCACTTCGCAAGATTCCTGGACTCGGAGGCGTTCGGAGAATCGAACCAACATAGTGAAAGCTTCTTTTTTTTTTTCGCCTCAGAAAGCTTGTTAGATCCATGCCAGGATAGAAGTAAGATCTTTCTCCGACCCGCTTCAATCACACAAGCTTTCAAACGATCCACTTCAAAACTGGTTTCTACCGTATTGCGTTCTCGTCTACTGTGACTTCACGAAGAGTGCGCTGCAAAGTGACGTCCTGCACACAGCGCACAGAGTTCCAGACCGCGCCGCTGTTCCACACAGACACTATTCCTGCCTCTTCAGTGTAGACAAACTTGGCCTCAAAACCCCAGAGTCTCAGCTTCGTTGTTAAGTTTTTTTCACGTTTACCATTCAGTTTCTCTTGGCAGAGAGGATGAAGAGAGGCGTTGGCATTTCATCCAGGACCCTGCGTAACATGACCTCCATGTTGCCCTTGCGAGTCGGCTGCTTCATCCCGGTATCGCTACTCATCATGTTGAACAGGACCACGCTAAATGCATCAGGGGAGGCTTCCATCGCGATTTCGTGTACGTGTCTATCTGGAACAAACAGGAAAAGCCATGGTCGTTACTGACACAAACATGTCGTTTCCTTGGAGTCCCAAGGTAAGAATCTATCAAGTTTACGTGCTTATCTAGTTTTTGTTTATTCACTGTTGTTCATAGTCACTTGGTATTTACCTGGTTGTTCATGTCTTCACCACTAACACCCCTCCTCTCCCTTCACCATTATCCCCCCTCCTCTTCCTTCACCCTTGAAACCCTCCTCTTCCTTCCACCCTGTTTTCTCTCTTGCTCAAATGAGATCTCTCTACCCCTCTGTTCCCCCACCCACCCATCTTCTCCTACACCACCACACACGATCACGCCTCCCTCTCCTTTCTTTCCCATATTTTTGTTTACTTTGTAGTTTGATGCCTATAGTCTTGTATCACCTATCATATATCTTTGATCGTTCTTTTCTTCTTTTTCTTCTTTCGTTTCTTTTCTCTTTCTCCTCTTTCCTTACTTATTTCTTCCATTCTTACTTCTGTCCTGTCTTCCTTCCTTCTTGATTTCTTTCTTTCTTCTTTCTTTCTTCGTTTGTTTTTTTTTTCCTTCCTTCCTTCCTTCCTTCCTTCCTTACATCCTTCCTTCCTTCCTTCCCTCCTTCCTTCCTTCCTTCCATTCTTTCTTTTACATACAGTGTACACACATTGATGAAGTCTTCAATGACACGATTTATCGTCGAAATATAAAGCAGGAAAAAGAAATTCAGGTCCCAAGAACGTCACTCCGCGTTCAAATCTACTGGCGGGGATGGTACTTACTAGGAACATCAATTTGCGTAAATGGCTGGAGATCACCACAGAATGAAGTCTGCTTACGACAAGTCTGCTTCCCACAGTTTGCAAATCTCTCTCTCTCTCTCTCTCTCTCTCTCTCTCTCTCTCTCTCTCTCTCTCTCTCTGCGAAGATATATCCTAGCAGACTCATCTTTATTAAGCTCAGAAAAGAAGGCTAAATTAATAACACTGCCGCTAAAACCACAACTAGATTTCAACACGGCTCTACTTTTGTATAAATTACACAATGACCCGGTGTCGTGTATAATCACGTCGCCCATAAAATCGTGTCGCAGCGACAGTATTTCCAGTGAAAAACACTTGCAGCTGGTCATGAAAGCATGTCGCTGTGCGACAGCTTGTTCCGTGAAAAAGTAAATCACGACACAATTTCATGAGAAATGTTCATAAATTAGTGTCGTCTCCGGTAAAATCGTGCCGCGGCGATAGTGTTTCCTATGAAATACTGCAGCTGGTCATGAAAAGTTATTGCTTTGCGACAGTATTTCCCGTGAAATAGTGGAACGCGACAAGATTATAACGAGAAATGTCATGAATTTTGGAAATTCCGTCGCAGCAGTTTTGGAGTGACATGCGCGCGCGTGTTCGTGTACGCATGCATTAATACAAAAAAAGAAAATAATAAGTGGTTCTTGTCCCTAACTTTAACTAAGCGGTTTTCCATAGCAGATTGAATTGATCCTCTTCTTAAGAGAAAAAAAATAGAAGAGAAGAAAAATGTTAGCGTTTCTTTAGTGGCAGTTCTTGTGTGTGTGTGTGTGTGTGTGTGTGTGTGTGTGTAAGCTTTAATTGTAAGTGTACGGCTACCAAAGCCTATGGTCGATCATGTAATCAACGCATTGATGCGACAAGTTTTCCACACAATAAGCTTTAATTGTACATGTAGTAGTAAACAGAGTCGGTCTTGTCATGCTAACACGATTGAATACGACGCGCAAAAACTAACCAGCCCACGGGTCATTTGTACTGAAAAACCCAACAACCCAAGTACTCCAGAGGACACTCACCTCAAGTATTCCAGTGGACACTCGCCACAACTACTCCAGTGCACACTCACTACAATTACTCCAGTGTACACAGCTCGACGCGCAGTGGACGGAACCTGTCTATTATCAGTTTTCCCGTTCCCCATCAGCCTGGTCGCCACAAACCCACAGCCCGATTCGTAGGGGACTGGACCTGTCTATAATTAGCATTCACTGCATCCTGGTCTGTATGGCACAGTATTCACACTTCTATTCTTCACACTTGTCACTCACGCTAATGGACAGATAGAGTATTGCAGCCACCAGCGCTAAAGTCAATAGATGGTTTTGAGAGCATGCTCCTGGATTCACGCATCTCTGTGTACATATTTGTGTATATGTGTGTATGTTTGTGTATGCCCATGTGTTACACACACGTGTGTGTGTGTGTGTGTGTGTGTGTGTGTGTGTGTGTGTGTGTGTGTGTTGTCAGTACAACTTTGAGTTAATCTGACAATAAATTGGTTTCAGTCAGTCAGTGTGTGTGTGTGTGTGTGTGTGTGTGTGTGTGTGTGTGTGTGTGTGTGTGTGTGTGTGTGTGCGCGCACGCGCGCGCGCGCGCAGGCCCGCGTCGTGTGGTGTTGCTGTGCTAGCGAGTGCGGCGGTGTGCTCGTACGATGTGTGCGTGTGTGTGTGTGTGTGTGTGTGTGTGTGTGTGTGTGTGTGTGTGTGTGTGTGTGTGTGTGTGTGCACGCGCGCCTTTGATTATTTGTAAGAAACAAATATTCAGAATATGATATAGTTATTATCAGTAACAACAACAAACAACAACAACGACAGCAGCAACAACAACAACGATAACAATACATAAGCAAACACGCATGCACGCAAACACACTCACACACACGCACGCACGCACACACGCACGCACGCACGCGTGCAATTTGCACACACTCACACACACACACACACACACACACGCGCGCGCGCACGCACGCACGCACGCACACACACACACACACACACACACACACACACACATCGATGGACTCTACACACATACATCGCTTCATTGATGCACACGTTCCACGTCATGCACTATTACAGTAACAACAGGGAGCTCTATTGACTACAGATATAAAATGGAGAGATGTATGTCCTCGATGGAGATGAATAATGGTAGCTACCAAGTAACAGAGAGGGCTAATACTTATCAAACATAATGTTCTTGTGCTCGATGGAGATTAATAATGGTAGCTACCAACTAACAGAGGGCTAATACTTATCAAACACCATATGGCTTATACTCCCAGTTCTTATAGTACAGGGAACGAAGAAATGCTGTCTGTGTGTCTCTCTCTCTGTCTCTCTATCTGTCTGTCCGTCCGTCTGTGGTCAAAATGTGTTCCACTCGCTCCAGACAAAACTACTGGGCCGACCTTTCTGAAAATTTGTAAGTATGTTCATTATGGATCACGGATGATGCGCGATGTGTTATTTTACTGTTATATCCGTTACTAACGGCTATAGCGGCCCATAACGGTTTTTTCTTCTTCATGGAAATATCTCAGAAAGTACATCGTCAATCTTTCTTAAAAATTGTAGAAATGTTCAGCATGGGTCACGGATGATGCCCGATGTATTATTTATCCGTTATAGCCGTTACTAACGGCTATAACGGCCCATGATGGTTTTTCTTCTTTATGGAATATCTCAGAAAGTACTTGGCCTATCTTTCTGACAATTTGTAGGTATGCTCAGTATGGGTCACGGATGATGCCCGATGTTTATTTCACCGTTGTATCCGTTACTAATGGCTATAACGGCCCAAAACGTTTTTTTCCTCTTTATGGAATATCTCACGCATATTCAAGATAAACTTGGAGTACGTTTGTATGCTTTGCATCTTGTTTTTCTTAACGTTGACAAGTTATCCACGACCTTCGAGCCCGATTAGAAACAGTGTGATGCCGAAATTTGTCAATGTCATATGCTTTCTCCAAATGTCATGACTTGATAGATTTGAGAAAAGGTGCTTAACGATAGATTTGGAAAAAGGTGCTTAACATGTTTTATAACCTTGAATGACGTTTATGTATATTTTCAATGCTTTTTTTCTTCATGTGTGCCCACAGCGTTTTTTTTCTTCATGTCTGCCCACAGGGCTTTTTTCTTCATGTGTGCCCACAGGATTCTTTCTTCATGTGTGCCCACAGGATTCTTTCTTCATGTGTGCCCACAGGCTTTTTTCTTCATGTGTGCCCACAGGATTCTTTCTTCATGTGTGCCCACAGAATTTTTTTTTTCATGTGTGCCCACAGGATTTTTTTTCTTCATGTGTGCCCACAGGATTTTTCTTCATGTGTTTGCCCACATGATTGTTTTTCTTCATGTGTGCCACAGGACTTTTTACTTCATTGTGCACATTAAAAAGAATTACCGTTTGTGAATAAGCGGATAAAGAAACACGTCACAGCAAAATATCGCAGAACATGTTTTGTTTTTTTCTTTCTGTCTTGATTCTGGCGTCCACTGCACACATACTTTTTGCAAGATATTTCCAGACAAAATGAATCCTTCGTATTAATTCTATGAATGGACCGTTCCATGATTCAACAAAAGAGCCACAGAAAAAAAAAAGTCGTGGAGGTTTCTGCCTAATATCACACTGAGTTTGAACGCCATGAAAGAGTATGCCAAGCGGTGGAACACTTACTAGTCCATTTCCATTCACATCCGAACAATTCGTCTTTGTATTAAAACGTTTCCAAAAGAGCTATCATGGAATTTGACGAACATTTAGGGAAACACCGACGACTTCCAAGGCTCAGGGACACACTCAATATTCAATGAATGCTTTAGTTTATTTATGTTGAAAAGAAAGTGACTGCAGATGGTAACTGAAGAAAGGAAACAAAAATGCGGGTATGGTGCTGCCAACCAAACAGAGCAAACAAGTTATACATTTAGAACAAGGAAGTTACAAATTTAGAGCTAACAAGTTACAGTTTCAGTTTCAGCAAGAAGGTGTCACTGCGTGCGAACTAGTTCTATACGCTACACCACATCCGCTAAGTTTTGAGACCACACTACGCATGATTTGAAGCTGATGGATAAATGAATTAGCAACAAAGATGCGACAATTATTGAAGAAGAGGGTCTCTCTTGTCTACGACTCAGCGGATGTCTGACCTACGCATTAGCCCAACGCGCTGGTCAGACCTTGACTGCCTACCTACATTGTGTGTTTTGTGTGTGTGTGTGTGTGTGTGTGTGTGTGTGTGTGTGTGTGTGTGTGTGTGTAGTGGATATACGCATGTGTGTATGATGTGTGGGCATGGGCCAATGTGTGTGCGTGGGCGCATGTGTGTGTGTGTGTGTGTGCGCGCGCGCGCGCGCGCGCTGCCCGCGCGTGTGTGTGTGAGTGAGTGCGCGCATGGATGTGTGCGCGTTGTTTGTGTGTGTGTGTGTGTGTGTGTGTGTGTGTGTGTGTGTGTGTGTGTGTGTGTGTGTGTGTGTGTGTGTTATGACTACGTGCGTGAACGTTCAGAAGATGATTTAGGAACATGACCATCAAATACAGCATATAAGTCCACGCACACACTCGCGCGCACATACACATACACATAACAATAAGTGCAACAACTCCTCCCACTCAAACACATCCTAAGCATACACACACACACACACACACACACACACACACACACACACACACACACACACACTCACGCGCGCGCGCGCGCGCGCGCGCGCACACACACACACACACACTCTCTCTCTCTCTCTCTCTCTCTCTCTCTCTCTCTCTCACACACACACACACACACACACACACACACACACACACACACACACACACACACACACACACACATACACTCACTCACTCTCTCCTGCACACGCTCACACACCAACGCTTGCACACTCACGATGTCCATGAACACTCTAATTAACATGTTGACATCACCCCACTGATGAACACACACCAGCGCACACACGTCTACAGCATACGCTGGGGACCCTAAGAGATTCAAAGTCTTATATCAGTTGACATGTGTTTTCATCTTTTGTGTCTGTGTTTGGAAAGGCCCAGTATGAGTTTGCTCCAGTCTCTCGGAGTTTTCGCAATGACTTACAACAAGTCAACAGGTTGATAATTTAGAACCATAAGTAACACATTCAGAGCAAATAAGTTAGAACTGAAAGTCAACTGGTTGATAATTTAGAACCAAAAGTTACAAATTCAGAGCAAATAAGTCACAACTGAAAGTCAACAGGTTGATAATTTAGAACCAAAAGTAACAAATTCGGAGCTAGCACGTTACAACTGAAAGTCAACAGGTTGATAATTTATAACCAAAAGTTACAAATTCAGAGCTAACAAGTTACAACTGAAAGTCAACAGCTTGATAATTTAGAACCAAAAGTAACAAATTCGGAGTTAGCACGTTACAACTGAAAGTCAACAGGTTGATAATTTAGAACCAAAATTACAAACTCGAAGCTAACAAATTACAAACTTAGAACAAAATAGTTTAGAGCAAATAAGTAACGAATTTAGCTGTAACAGATTATCCATTGAGAAAAAAAGTACAGACTTAGATACAAGTCACTATTTTGCAACTTTTTTGTTCCTGTCCGTCTGGTGGTGTAGTCATTTCTGTGTTGCTCTAATAGGCATCTCTTGTCTCCACCTCCACGTCATTTCAAGTATCCCCCTCCTCCTCCCCCCTCCTAGCAGTTCATTCCTTTTCTTTGTTCTCAGCCACAGCCCGAATTGCTGTCCCATCACTGCCAATCCACGGGGAGCAGTCAAGATCAAGTCGTCATGAGCAACCCACCAGAGGAGACACTGCACTGCGGCCAAGTCACTTCGGTGGTGATGATTGTCACTTGTTCCGCCGATCCAACATACGCGGCACGCCATATTCTATCCCCCGCGCTGCATGTTCAGATATCTCGTGGGTGAGTACCCGTACCCGGAGAGTGTCTCAGTGTCCGTGCAGCGGCAGTTCCCACGACCCTTCCTCTACCGACGAATTCGAGAAGAATCACCAAGAGTTAGGGGGGGGGGGGGAGGGGGTAGATAATCGACACTGACATCCCCAAGCACGCAGGGCATGAAGCGCCACAGACTTTGAGATTCTTTTCATGCGCTGATCGATTGGGATGAGGACGATTATAAGCTGTGCTGTTGTATTCGTATCAGAGACTACATGACACAGCCGAACTTACTCTTACCTCAATAACGTACCCGGAAGTCAACCAGCCCGAGAGATACAGACACCTGAAATATTTGCAAGGAAATTGGAGCAACATCTCAGAGGCGCATCCATGAAGTGGCTGAAATTGGGTGGCATGGTTCCAGACTCGCGTTAGATCTGTCAGAATGCTTCTCAATTATAAACAAAAAATCTCATGATAATGTTAAACAGTTATTGAAGAACTCAGACAATCAGTATTATCATAACTGTATTAAACAAAATGATAAAGGCAATGGGAAAAAGTCATACAAGCATGTCATATTCTCGTCCATGGAAGTCAAAAGTCTAATCCATAGGATACGTTTAAATTCATTTAAAACAAAGTATTGTATTAATATTAAATGTGTATGTGGTGAACCTATTAGTGTCAATCACTTACTGATTCACTGTTCAAAAGCAAGAGAACTTTTTAAAAGTTCAGACATTGCTTGTTATAATGATGGATCGACACCATTACTCTTACCATGCTTACTAAATGATTATTTTGCACTAGATTCCGTATGTAAATGTTTATTGAGTAGTTCAATTGGTGTTTATCTTAATTTTTTTTTTCTTTTCTCAGTTATATTCTTTATAGTTAAGTTTTCTAACTGGAATGACTAGAAGGGGATGGGGTAGGGGGGTGTTAATTTATTGCTAGTATAACGTTATATTTCATCATCACACACACTCAATGACATACATATCTAAATTATACCAAATATACATTCAGTCTTAATCACTTTTAGTGGCAAGACTTTAAACTGAAGAGAGAAGAAGAAGAAAGAACAAACAACAACAACAACAACAACACACACACACACACACACACACACACACACACACACACACACACACACACACACACACACACACACACACACACACATTCACACACGCACATATATATGGAGAGAGAGAGAGAGAGAGTGAGAGAGAGAGAGAGAGAGAGAGAGAGAGAGAGAGAGAGAGAGATTATCACGATACACGATATTTCACTGTCATTACCATCACAGTCTGATGACAAAGGGGGTAACAGTAGGCTCAGAAAGACACACACACACACACACACACACACACACACACACACACACACACCACACACACACACACACACACACACACACACACACACGCGCGCGCGCGCGCGCGCGCGCGCACACACACACACACTCGCCCAATCACATGCATACACACATATACACACGCGGATAAGCACGCATGCACACGCAATCAAAAATATATGATATTCGACCATTCACTTTATCATATGATATATGGTATGAACATTCATTATCATCTTCATCATATTAATGGATAGTGGGTTTTTTTTTTTTCTTTTCTCAATTTCTGAGCCTCTGTTATAAATTATGCAACTGATTTGATAAACGCATCGTCATTTGAAAGTAAAATAAATGTAACATTATGAGTCTGAGCTAAATCCGTGTGAAAAAAAATCACATTTGTTCCGTAATGTGACATATCCTGTACAATGGAATAGAAATGTTTTTCATCCTCAACATCATAACCACACATAGGGCATGAAGATTCTGAGGAAGCCCCAGGCAGATACCATCTTTTCTTTGTACTAAATCCGAGAGTTCTGAATCGAAATCGAGCAAAATTATCCCATGCCATTTCTCTGTTATAATATATGATAATTTTCAGCTTGAAAGACATTCTTAAATGAAGAAAACTATCCGTATTTTTCATTGTTCTCGATAACCGAATGTCAGTTTTGTTTGTACGAACATATCAGTCTGTCTATAAACTTTGTTAATTTTCTATCATTTCCAACTCCCTGTAACATCCATACAATACCAAAACCATTTACAGATAATACCTTTTTTTACTTGATAGGCCCAATTCTCTTTACCAGTCTTGAGTTGAATTACCATCATGTCGTATGCTTGTTTGTACAATCGAGACTGAGGCATTTAAAAAAAAAAAATAGCCAGTATTTTATGCACTTGACAAAAGATCTTATGTACAGAGGATATCGGCCGGTTTGTCTGTATAGCATAGTATTAGAAGCATGTAAAGGTAAATGAAGAAAACGTTTTATAGCATATGTATGCACTCTTTCCATTTTCTGATCAGAGTACAAGCCCCATATTTCAGCAGCATAAGTAAGAATAGGTTCTATTTGGGCATCAAATAATTTCCAAAATAGATTAGAGTCAATAGTATTTAGCTTTTTTGATGACTTCAAAATTTCAGTTACACCATTTCTACCCTTTCTGCTTGCCTCTTCCCAAGCAAAATTCAAACTTAATCTTGTTGAAAATATCATTCCTTGGAATTTATAAGAATTGACAACTTTTATTTCTGCATTTCCATTGAACCATTTTT
>JADBJO010003527.1:237500-239712 GCA_016801955.1 Conus betulinus
TCTCTGGACATCATCTGCTTGTATAACTCTGGTGCATTGGAGTCGATTATCTTAAAATTTGGTGTGAGGATTTTTCATAGCATCGGAAAGCCCTACAGCGATTTGAAGTGAATAGAGACTTTTTTTTTCTTGTAGAGCTGTGTTCTTCAAAATCCACCCCCACCTTCCCCACACACACCAAACCTTGTAACTTGTTTAGAGACCGACCCTGTGAGAGAGAGAGAGGAGAGAGAGACGAGGAGAGAGAGAGAGAGAGGAGAGAGAGAGAGAGAGAGAGAGAAAGAGAGAGAGAGAGAGAGGCAGTAATAAAATGGTCACACCTGTAACATTCTCATCCCTAGCTGGTGTATTTCTACCATAGTGCTAAAGGTGAACTGGGCTGCTTGTGTAATTTCTAGAGTGTTTGAGCCAGGGAAAGAGAACAAAAACAACAACAATGATAATCCCTGGAGTCTTTAAAGCCACAGTAAGAAGAGATGACAACAACAACAACAGCAACAACAAAAACAACTTATTCCTGGAGTCTGTAACCAGGGTTTTTAAAACAATATAACAGAGTGTTGGGGGAGGGTCATTTGGTAATCAAAAATGGTCACATAGATAATGTTCTCCTCCCTAGCTGGTGCATTTGTACCAATAGTGTTCAGTACTTTGGTACCATATGTGGGTCTTTTCAAGTACTTTGGCTGCTGGGATGATCCCTGGAGTCTTAAACCAGAACCACCAGAGTCCGAGAGCAACCACAATGGCCCCTGTGGTCTTTAAACCAGACTAAGAAAAAACCACAATGGTCCCTGGGGTCTTTAAACCAGGACTAAGAAAGCAACCACAATGGTTCGTGGGGTCTTTAAACCAGAATAAGAAAGCAACCACAATAGTCCGTGCTGGGGTCTTTAAACCAGAATAAGAAAGCAAACCACAATGGTCCGTGGGGTCTTTAAACCAGCTACGGGGAAAAGAAAGCAACCACAATGGTCCCTGGGTCTTTAAACCGGAATAAGAAAACCAACCACAATGGTCCGTGGGGGTCTTTAAACCGGGAATAAGAAACCCAACCACAACGGTCCCTGGAGTCTTTAAACCAGAATAAGGAAAGCAACCAAATGGTCCGTGGGGTCTTTTAAACCAGAATAAGAAAGCAACCACAATGGTCCCTGGAGTCTTTAAAGCCAGAGAGTAAGAAAGCAACCACAATGATCCGTGGGGTCTTTAAACCAGAATAAGAAAGCAACCACAATGGTCCCTGGGGTCTTTAAGCCAAGGTAAAACAGCAATGGATAGGATGGGCTGCGTGGATGGGTGGAGGGGGGGTGGCGGGGTAATGAAAACGGTCACACACGTAATGATCTCACCTCTAGCCGGTGCATTTGTACCATAATGTTAAAATGTTTCGGCTGTGGGATGATTCCTGGAGTGTTTAAGCCAGGGTCAGACAAAAACTACAACACGTTCAAGAGCTCTGGCTGTTGGGATGATTCCTGGAGTGTTTAAGCCAGGGTCAGACAAAAACTACGAAACGTTCAAGTGCTTTAGCTGTGGGATGATTTCCTGGAGTGCCAGGAAAAGTCAACCACACAACAGCAATGATCCCTGGAGTCTTTTAGCCAGGAAAAAAGATAATCACAAAAAACAATGATTCCCGGAGTCTTTTAGCCAGGAAAAAGATAATCGCGGGAAAACAATGATTCCCGGAGTCTTTTAGCCAGGAAAAAAAGATAATCGCAAAAAACCAAGGATTTCCGGAGTCTTTTAGCCAGGGAAAGACAACCACACAACAGTAATGATCCCTAGCGCAACGGATCAGTATGTGTGATTCGCTCCGGTTGAGGCGGCGTTGCGTTTAACGGACATTGAACACGTGTAGCGAGTGTCAAGCGGCAGGTCAAACAGACCTACAATGTCGACATTTAACTATAAACGGAGAACTGCACGTAAAATGAAAATGATAACAGAGGAACACATATGCAGACTATAGGAAGAAAGAAAGAAGAAGAAGAGGAAGAAGAAAGAAAAAGAGAGGGGAAATGAAAGAAGCAGAAGAAGAAAAAGAAGAAGGGTGAATGATTGATTGATCGATTTACTAGGGTAACGAAATAGGCACAGTTAAGGCTTTTACATTTCTGCCCTGCTCAAACAAAAACAAATCAGAGAATAGGAAAATGCTAATCCTGGCTCTCTCTCTCTTCTCTCTCTCTCTCTCTCCTCTCTCGCT
>JADBJO010003528.1:2500-17500 GCA_016801955.1 Conus betulinus
GGCCTTAACGGAATTAGGCCCTAATGATACTGGACTAAGTGGACTTCGGCCTTAACGCTATCAAGCCCTAATGGTACTGGGATTGATGGACTTTGGCATTAATGGTATTAAACCCTAATGGTACCGGGGTTAATGGACTTTGGCCTTAACGGTCTCAAGCCCTAACGGTACTGGTATTGATGGACTTTGGCATTAATGGTATTAAACACTAATGGTACTGGATTAAGTGGACTTTGGCCTTAACGGTATTAAGCCCTAATGGTACTGGACTTTGTGGACTTTGGCCTTAACAGTAACGGTCCTAATGGTACTGGGTCTTAAACGGGACGGGCCCCAAACGTTTGGGTCCTCATGGTACTGGGTCTTAACGGGACGGGCCATAAACTTCTGGGTCCTAATATTACTTGGTCTTAACGGGACAGGCCATAAACTTCTGGGTCCTAATATTACTTGGTCTTAACGGGACGGGCCATAAACTTCTGGGTCCTAATACTACTTGGTCTTAACGGGACGGGCCATAAACTTCTGGGTCCTAATATTACTTGGTCTTAACGGGACGGGCCATAAACCTTCTTGGCACTTACGTGACGGGTCTTAACGGGTCGGGCCTTAATGGTTCTTGTCCATGAAGGTAAAGGGTCGTAATTGTTCTGGGCCCTAATGATATTGGGCCTTAACGGGATGGGCCCTAAATGTTCTGGGCTCTAGTGGGACTGGGTCTTAACAGGACGGCCCTAGACGTTATGGGTCCTAATGGTACTGGGCCCTGATAGTACTGGGTCCTAATGGTACTGGGGTCCTACTGGTACTGGGCCCTAATGGGGACGGGCCTTATCGGGACGGCTCTAGACGTTATGGGCCCTAATGGTACTGGGTCCTAATGGGACTGGGTCCTAATGGGACTGGGCCCTAATGGGACTGGGCCCTAATGGGACTGACTCTAAACGTCTGGGTCATAATGGGACTTGGCCTTAACGGGACGGGGCCCTAAACGATTTGGGCCCTAATGAGACTGGGTCTTAATGGGGCGGTCCTAATCGTTCGAGCGCGCGCGCGCGCGCGCGCGCGCGTGTGTGTGTCTACGTGTGTCTATGTGTGTGCGCGCGCACGTGAGCGTAATCTAAACTTTGTGCGCTGTTGCACAATAGAGTAAGTCAAGACATTTTAAACAATTAAAAAAAATTAAGACACACACACACACACACACACACACACACACACACACACACCCCCCGCGCGCGCTCACACACACACACACACACACACACACACACACACACACACACACACACACACACACACACGCGCGCGCGCGCGCGCTCACACACACACACGCACACACACACACACACACACACACACACACACACACACACACACACACACACACACACACGTGTGCGTGCGTAGGCACGCACGTGTGCACATTCACCCACTCACACTGAGGCTGAAACGGCTGCGGACACTTTGCTCCGCTTTTGTTCAGTTATATGTCACCTTGCAGAACAAAGTGTCCGCGTGCGGACACTTTGTTTCTGCGGACACTTTGTACCGTCACAGGCCCTAACTGGTCGTTTCCCTTCTGCATTGTATGTCCAATGATAGCAGTGGGTATACGCTTCTCAGGAAGAAATAGCGATCATAACTTTAAAGCCCTGTTATCGCTATTGCTCTTTAGAGAGCGTCGTCCACGTTTTCCTCGGTCAACAAAACGGGAATAGTAGACTTCATCCTGAGGGAAATGGAACAAACAGTTGTGATCGTGAGGGAAAACAGGGGGGAAACAGTTACGAGTCCATTCGGAAAGACAGGAAACGTTGTGATCATGAGGAAGACAATTGTAATCCTCAGAGAGAGAGAGAGAGAGAGAGAGAGAGAGAGAGAAGAGAGAGAGAGAGAGAGAGAGAGCAGTCATAATAACTGTTTTTCGCTCTTTTCTCTATACCGTTCAGGGATAGCAACTCTTTTTTTTTTCTACAAACAAAAAGCTGTCATTGACTTTAGATGCAACTGCGTTCCCATAGTCTGTTTAGGGCCGTGTACGCCGCGTGCGACAGCAGTATGTCAGTCCGGGTTTCCCAGAAATGGATCAATGCAGACAGATGGTTTTTCAGAAATGTCTTGCTTTGCTCATTACTCGTAATCGAGTGATGTGACCGACATTGATTGTGCAGTCCGCCTGTCTGTTTTTCCTCCACCCTCCCTCCCTCCCTCCCTCCTTCTGTGTGTGTGTGTGTGTGTGTGTGTGTGTGTGTGTGTGTGTGTGTGTGTGTGTGTGTGTGTCTGAAAGAAACTGTGGTACTGAAAAACATTGACTGTATAACGACTCTAGCCTGAATATTATTGTTGATGAATATCACTTTATTACTGAGAGCCCCAAACGTGTTACGGCAACGGTTTTTATGTCGTTATCATTGAAAAAACATCAGCCAGCTTAAACCAATATCACTTTTGAACTTTGAGGGGAAATGTTCTCTGTCAGAAGTATGAGCTATTGGACTGGTCAGTGCAGATAAAAAAAATACCCCAGGCATCTCTGGATATGTTTGAACATGTCACCAGAGCTAGGCAGAGAAATGGTACCTTGAGGTGGTGGAGCTTACTCTAGCAAACGTGTATGGATCAGTTCCACTCGTGATGGTTCAACTGGCCCTCGAGATGATTCGTGTCCCGAGGAACATCAGAGAAATGCTAAGGAAGTACTTCCACGGCTACTCCGTGAGGTTCTCCACAAAAGAATATACAGCAGACTGGACCAGTCTGGAAGCTGGCGTAGTAACGGGACGGGCAGCTTTCTCCAAGATTGTTTGCGCTGGCAAGGGAAGTGAATGTGAAAACTGTCCTAGAGCGATTCAGAACACGTTGGGAAATAGTTACCAAATACTCCTTTACAGCCTGCTTGCATGACACAGCAGTGCTATCCACCGAGGAGATGACACGCAAAGTGCTGAAGCAGTTAAACCAGTCAGTTGCTTCATTAAGGATGAATTTCCAAGCAAAGAGATCACGAAGCCTCTCCCTGCTGAACGAAAATGTGGCTGGAACAATGAGTTTATGTACCCATCCAAACCGTTACAGCTGTGTCAGAAGAACCAGCCGATGCTTCTCCAGCATCTGTTGATATTCAACATCAGGACTGGCACAGCCTAATCAATGGACATCTAAATCAACAAATTCACTGGGAAATGGCTAGGTGTCCTACCTCGGAAGGCGTATTCTAATGCGAAGCAACGCTGAAGCTTCCTTTGGTAGGAAATGGACAGATCGGAAGATAATGGACGTGGCAAAAGAAAAGTTCAAGATCAGGGAAATAACGAGACACAAACAAACCAACAGATAGGGCCTAGGTTCAACGGAAATAAAGTGGTGGCCAAAAACACGGAAAGCAAAGAGAGACATGGTCATAAAGGAGTTGAAAGAAAGAAGTGAACACCAGGAGAATCCATAAGCCAGTCAAGCAAGGCCAACAAGGACAGTGGACTACGTGGGAAGACACACACTCCAAAAAAGAGAGTCTCAGCTGGAATAACGTATGTCACATGCACCACTTAGAGCCAGTTTCATCCTCCGATCTGTATGTGACCTCCTGCCCTTGAATTCAAACCTAGTGAAATGCAGTAAATCAGATGACCCAACGTGCCAGCTTCACCATCAGTTCTGTATGTGATCTCCTGCCCTTGCATAGTGAAATGCGGTAAATCAGATGACCCAACGTGTCCATTCTGCCACGGCAAACAAACAGAGGAGCACGTCTTGAATTCATGCAAAGCAGCGCTAACCCAGGGAAGGTACACATGGAGGCCCAACCAACAGCTCAAGGAGATCGCGTACATGCAATAAGCGCTGCCAGACAAAACACTACGCCATCAGAATCTCCAGCAACGGCGTTCTACACGGGACGAGACCACAAATCATGGTGTGAAGCAACTGTAATATTGAAAGCATGTGAGCAGAATTGGCAGGGGAAACACGGTCCACTTTTCACAATGGGAGAATCTCCCAGGGATCATCAGAAAGAGTGGCATGAGACCGGATCTTGTTCTACGCTCAGGTTCATCAAAACAAATGATTCTGATCAAACCCACATTACCATACGGAAGAATGAAGACTACAAGACTTGAAGTACACCAGTCTAGCCAGGGATTCTAGCTTCCAGGCCCAAGTCCTCGCCAGAGCTGGGAGCAGAGCTGGGGATCCTCGCCAGAGCTGGGAGCACAGGGATCCTCGCCAGACCTGGGAGCACAGGGATCCTCGCCAGAGCTGGGAGCACAGGGATCCTCGCCAGAGCTGGGAGCACAGGGATCCTCGCCAGAGCTGGGAGCACAGGGATCCTCGCCAGAGCTGGGAGCACAGGGATCCTCGCCAGAGCTGGGAGCACAGGGATCCTCGGATTTGTAGGATTTGTAGGTTCACCAGCCCATGATCTCATGAAAGTGCTCGGGATTTTTGGGCAAAAAAAGAGGAGGGCCAGAACCCTGAAGGCAATGGCAGAGGCAGCTGAAGAGAGTTCCAGCTTGGATCTGGTCGAGGAGGAACCAAAGTGAACTTCTAAGGCTTGAATTTCCCAACTTGAGAACAGGTATCCGATAGCGAGGTGGGTAAGACATCTTAAAAAAAATCCCAAACCTTGGAACGCCGATCTACCTCGAAAGTTGCCGATCTGAATCCACGCAGCGCCAAAAAAAATGTGGCCTCAGAAGGGTGTCTACGAGCGTAAGTTTAGAGCCGAAACACTTGTCTGAGAGGTGGTTCTTCTCTGAAGACCTTCTGCTATGTCTACACTACAAGAAAGAAAACATTGCACAAAACTGCATATACACACACACACACACACACACACACACACACACACACACACACACACACACACACACTGTCAAGCTCGCTAAGACTTGAACTGGAGTGGAAAGACAGAGAAAAATAGACCTATCAGTTCTAGTGCCCCCTTTTCACTAATTAAATGAGAAATCTTTGAACAGATGTCATTCACACGAATTTTATTCTCTTTCATTCACACATTCATGTCCCAAACAAAACATCATGACGCATCATACACACTGATTACAAAATAAACTCACGTAGCGCTACCCCAGGCAGCACCAAAGAAACAACATAGTATTACACGACATAAAATTATTTAAAACTTCAAGTGCGCACAAAGGAACGATCCAAAGAAGGTATCGAAGAATAACGTTTCGAAACGAAAAAACCAAAGGACGATCCGCAAAATGTAGTCAACGAATAACGTTCCAAAGAATGACGTAGGTGGAAAAGTCAAACAAAAAGAAAAAAAAAAAAAAAAAACCCACCGCAGTCACATCAACTGCCACAAACACGACACGTGTATCATACAACACCACCTAATCACGATGCTGGTCCACAGCTTGACTTGATTGATGAATGACAATGGATGACCGCAATGAACGTAATGACGATGTAACCACGACGACTGGAATGAACGTAGACCGATGACCACAATTAACTGTAACTACATTGAACTGGACGAACAGACGACGTAACTAAACGATGCCGACGACTGGAAATGAACAAACTTTGGAAGCTGATGGAGCAGGAGGCTTGCAGCATGATTGAGGATTATCAGAAGGCTGCTGCAGAGAACCCCCACCAGCCATACTTGCTGAAGACGAATGACGGCGAAAAGACGGCTAACACTGGTAAGCTGATGAGACAGAGGACGTGTATATTGTAGCGGCGGACTGACTCGCCACCCAACTCCCTGGAGGTCGATTCAGGGGCAACGAGTCAGCACTTGACCACCGAGTCTTGCAGGAAAAACTGCAGCCGAGAAACGCCCATCAGCTACACTCACTCCGCACGTCGTGACCGGACCGTCAGTCTAGAAGAGTCGCCCGAAACCTAAAGCATCTGCGACTCCTTGATTAAGCCATACGGTCACAAAACCCAGAAGCCGGACAACCAGCATCATCCTCATGTCCGATGATATTTCTTACGCTCCACGCACGGCCCGTCTGCATCTCTTCTCCCTTGAACCGCTCACCCCCAATTACACACACAAACACACACAAAATGACGTAAATCATTTTTACATCATTGGTTACGTCATGTCTGTGATCTTTATTATGCTTTTTTTTTTTCTTGTAAGATCGGAGGAAGAAGAATTTCCAAAATATGTTTACATGCAAAAAGCACCTCAATATATGGGTCTGAGCTGTTGCACACAAACAATAAGCCCTTATCCATAAATACCCATGCCTTATAGCTATTTACTTATTATATACAATCACATCAACCTACCAGGCTAGTCAATAAGGTGTGCATGCCTTTGGACTAAACAAGGATACATAGGACACATGGTGCTGTACATTGATGACTGGAAGCACCACACATAAGAACAGAAATGCAACCTACCCCTGCCGACTGAGAGGTATAGAAGGTTACAATACTAACATAGACACACAGAAAACTATTTCACCTCTAGGACATAAAATCCAACCACAGGTAAAAATCAGTAACCAGAGACAGGCTTTAACCACCCTAACTGCAAACCGACTGTAGCAGAGAGGGGAACTAAGCACCACCCACACAGATGAACAGAGATGCAACCTACCCCTACCGACTGAGAGGTATAGAGAGTTGCAACACTAACATAGACACACAGAAAACTATTTCACCTCTAGGACATAAAATCCAACCACAGGTAAAATCATTAACCAGAGACTGGCTTTAACCACCCAAACTGCAGACCGACTGTGGCAGAGAGGGGAACTGAACACCAACTGACTCCTAGATCCTCCCTACCTAACAAGCTAAGACAAGTTAACAGACCACCGTTCACATACAATAATCAACCAAACAACACATTACAGATAGCAAAATACAAACCTACCACAAAAGGCACGTAACGAACACAAACACAGGCCCACATGAACAAAACTAGGCATGTGAGTTTGTTCTAGCTGGCCAAGGCTTCACAGGAAAAATGAACAAAACTGCCGTGACACACACACACACACACACACACACCACACACACACACACACACACACACACACACACACACACACGACAATGAATGCGTCATAACAGTTCAGAATGAATAATACAATATACATTTAGATGAAGAGAGTGTGGAGGGTAGGAGGGAGGAAGGGATGGAGAACGAGAGAGAGAGAGAGAGAGAGAGAGAGAGAGAGAGAGAGAGAGAGAGAGAGAGAGAGAGAGAGAGACTTTGAACACACGCACACACACACAAACACACACACGCGCGCGCGCAGAGAGAGAGAGAGAGAGAGAGAGAGAGAGAGAGAGAGAGAGAGAGAGAGAGACTTTGAACACACGCACACACACACAACACCAACACACGCGCGCGCGCGCTGAGAGAGAGAGAGAGAGAGAGAGAGAGAGAGAGAGAGAGAGAGAGACAGACAGACAGACAGACAGAGAGACAGAGAGACAGAGAGACAGAGACAGACAGAGACAGAGGCAGAGAGAGGAGATTCACTTTGAACACACACACACCACACACACACACACACACACCCACACACACACACACACACACACACACACACACAACACACACAAACACGCGCGCGCGCGAGAGAGAGAGATAGAGAGAGAGAGAGAGGTGGTGGAAATACAATTTTAAGAGACAGAGACAGAGAGAGAGAGAGAGAGAGAGAGAGAGAGAGAGAGAGAGAGGGTGGGGGGTGGGGGAATCAATCGCAGTTCTTCAACCCGCTAGGGAAAGCACGCTTTTCCCAGCATCTGGCCTCCCTTACAACAAACAAACAAACAAACAAACAAACTAAAACTTAATGAACACTAGTCACACGACAGTGTGTATGGGAACCGTCACAGTAACGAAACAAGCAGTTCAAACATCGAGAGAGGCGTTGACGTCAGAGAGAGAGAGAGAGAGAGAGAGAGAGAGAGAGAGAGAGAGAGAGCAAGTCGAATGTTGTTACATGAGTTTGATGTTCAACTTACAACGTGTATGCCAGTTCCTGTCTGAATGCTCACGTACGCCGCTATCATTGTGCGTCAGGAAGAAGCGAGAAGTTCGTTTGGTGTAGGTGTGTGAAAGATACGGTCATCAGGGTCAGGCGAAGAAGCGGAAGGAAGAGGAAGGAGGAGGGATGAGGGGGGGAGGGGGGGAGTTGTTGGGGTCTCGTGACGTAGGGAAAGACCCTGCTCTCATTTACCACGGGCAGTGTGGCTTAGCGTGAAAAATAAAAGCACCTAACAGGATTTCTGGGAAACAGCCTTCTCAGATTCAGCAACTAGTTGTTGCAACGTCTTTCATATCATGAGATTTCTGGGATATTCTTTGTCTGTTTGTCGGTTTGTCAGTTGGTATGTATGTGTCTCTGTCTTTGCCTTTTCTGTCTGTCTGTCTCTTTCCCTCTGTCTCCCTCTAGCTCTCTCCCCTAGCTCTCTCCCTCTCTCTCTCTAGCTCTCCTCTCTCTCTCTCTCTCTCTCTCTCTCTCCCTCCTCGCCATCTGCGTGTGTGTGTGTGTGTGTGTGGGGGGGTGTGTGTGTGTGTGTGTGTGTGTGTATGTGTGTGTGTGTGTGTATGTATGTATGTATGTGTGTGTGTGTGTGTGAGAGAGAGAGAGAGAGAGAGAGAGAGAGAGAGAGAGTGTGTTGGGGAATTCGCTTGACTTGAAGTCATTCAGAACTAATGATACACGCAAAAGACAACTTTTTGCCAAAATTCGGTCGGTTATACTCTGCTGAGGAAGACGCCTTTCAAATGGAACATGGCCAGTATTGGTCATTTCCCATGCCCCTGTCTCAGCCTGTCAACATGGAAGCGTTTGCTGTTAACAAGAAGGCCAGACGTACGTACAAGCAAACATTTTGCTGCATGCTTCTAACCTCAGTCTGACATTTCAAAACGTATTTGGCTCTTACATTGCTTGCAAGAGCGCGCGAACGTTCTGAAATGGCATCGTGGCATCAGCTGATTACACGATTTCTGATGGAACATAGTTGGGTTCCTGGATATCCTGGTCTACACGGTATCTTTTTCAGCTAATTTCAAGGAGAATTTCATAGTTAACCCGCCGGATTACAGGGACAAACAAATTACAAACCTAAACACGACGCGTTTTGACCTCTTAGGTCTTCTTCAGGCATGATGAAAAAAAAACATTCAGGAAAATGACAACGAAGAACGAGCGATTACTTATCTTTTCGACTTCGGCGCAAGATGGGCGTTGAATTCAGCTAATGTTCTGTGAAAGATGCAGCAAGAATTTCCCCCCACCCCGTCCCTTCCGCTACCCTTCCTCCCTCTCCATTCCCATCCACATCCCCCCTTCGTCTGGGTGCTTTGATTGGTGATGTCTCTTCTTCGGAAGCTGTTCGTATTCCACGTCTGTTAACAATATTTGATGTCTCTTCCTTTGAAGCTGTTCATATTTCCACGTCTGTTAACAATCTTTGATGTCTCTTCCATTGAAGCTGTTTGTATTTCCACGTCTGTCAACAATACTTGATGTCTCTTCCATTGAAGCTGTTCGTATTTCCACGTCTGTCAACAATACTTGATGTCTCTTCCATTGAAGCTGTTCGTATTTCCACGTCTGTCAACAATATTTGATGTCTCTTCCATTGAAGCTGTTCATATTTCCACGTCTGTCAACAATATTTGATGTCTCTTCCATTGAAGCTGTTCATATTTCCACGTCTGTCAACAATATTTGATGTCTCTTCCATTGAAACTGTTCATATTTCCACGTCTGTCAACAATATTTGATGTCTCTTCCATTGAAACTGTTCATATTTCCACGTCTGTCAACAATATTTGATGTCTCTTCCATTGAAACTGTTCATATTTCCACGTCTGTCAACAATATTTGATGTCTCTTCCATTGAAGCTGTTCGTATTTCCACGTCTGTTAACAATCTTTGATGTCTCTTCCATTGAAGCTGTTCATATTTCCACGTCTGTTTGCAATCTTTGATGTCTCTTCTTCGGAAGTTCTTCATATTTCCACGTCTGTTTACAATATCTTTGATGTCTCTTCTTCTGAGGCTGTTGATATTTCCACGTCTGTTTGCAATATCTTTGATGTCTCTTCCATTGAAGCTGTTCATATTTCCACGTCTGTTTACAATATCTTTGATGTGTCTTCTTCGGAAGCTGTTCATATTTCCACGTCTGTTTACAACCTGACACAGAACCAATACATACGGGATTCAGATCAAAAGCAAAGATCGAATCTAGCTAATCCAGAGACAGCACTGTGCTAATCCTCCAGGGGGCTGGCATTAATTGCAACTTACCCTCTAAAACCAATGATTTGGAGCGCGGACTTCCAAGGATGGTGCAGGGTTGCTCTTGGCTTGCTGGTCTGGCAGTAGAGAGGACGGTAGCTTCTCTCAGTTCCACTGGGGCCTTCGGGTTTGCGTTTTTTTCTTGTCTGCCTTTTGGCCGACACTGGAGAAAACCCACCGACTTCTGAAGAAATGTCCTGTTTGGCAGCAGGAAACTGCAACCCGGGAGCCTCCTCAGAGAGCACGAAGTATCATGTTTCGAAAGCTTGGCCGTGTCTGAAGTGTCATGTACTGTCATCTTCACCTGTCAGTGAACAGCAACGAGTAGGGACTCCGGGATGCGCGCAGAGGCTCGCTTGGTGACGGCGTCTTCTGCCGGTGCGCTCTGCAGTCACGAAATTCGGGCCGGTACAACCCGTGAGGACGCTTCCATGGGGGTTCCGTTGTTTGTCATCCAGAGGCCATTACACAGTGGCATCTGCCAGAAGCAGATGTGTCCCTTGACGTGGCGATGAAATGCCCTGTGTGTGTCTGCACGCTCTGGTTTCACAGTTAGGATAAGCGCCGGGTAGCTCCCTGCTGGGTGGTTCGGCAGTTGACGACGGTGTTTCTCTGGGTCCCACCGTCACCATCGGCTGGATATTTTTCGACCCAGCATCTGCACACGCTTGTGGTCAAAGCCCTGATATTGCTCATTGTCATGCTGCAGTGGTACAGGAGTTCTCTTTCAGCTTACTGATGACGAGATGAAATGCTGTGAATTCCTGTTGACGATGTCTACAGTGTTCCTTTCTACTTCTGACAATGGATGGAGCCTGGCTGTCTATCAGACAGTCTAAATCGCACCCTCTCGGAAGAAAGCGCTTAATGCTTTTACACTTTATATTTCTGAACCAGGTTTCACTTTTTATTTCAAAATTATCCCGTTCGCACGGTTCACATGTCGATCAGGCCCTTCATCCACTTTCACCCCCCCCCCCCCCTCCCCCCGCTCCACCGCACCTTTCTTTGTTTCTTGTGCGCACATGCTCTCTCTCGTGTTCGTGTGTTTTATAATCACACAAATAAGTATTTCTGCGGAGCGTTCTCTCTCTCTCTCAGAGTTCTACATTCAAAGTGAGAGATAGATAGAGAGAGAGAGAGAGAGAGAGAGGAGAGAGAGAGAGAGAGAGACACACACACACACACACACACACACACACACATTTGAGCTACAGAGGTTAGAGGAGAGAGACATAGAGACAAGAGGACAGAGAGAGAGAAACACGCGCACGTGGATTCACTCACACATTCACACACACTCAAACACACACACACACATCCACAGAATCACCCTTGTCCTGCATGTAGACACATTATTTACGATGAAGAATACTGTCTGTTCCTCTGTGCTGCTTATGATGAAGTGCGGGCAAATTGTTCATTTTTTTCCAGTTTGATTTTGCAAAAAGACAAGATGTCGCTGTTATGATTTCATCAGATGATGAACTTGCAATTAATCAAATAAGTTGCGAAATTTTTCGCGGAAGCATTGAAAATTAGACAAATGAAAGGATAATGAAATCTAAGATAATGCATTATAAGAGATATATGAATGAATAATGTCATTCATCGCATGTGCAAGAGCTTAGTAAGATACATGTCCTCATTTGATTGGGTGGATGGTCGAGTTAGTCTTACGATTTTTTTTAAAACCTTACTGCATTACTCCTATGCGTGAGGACATAGGGAAATGTTATGATTTATGTTTTCTGTTAACCTTTGATTTGATACACACTGGAAATGAATGTGTACTATTTGTTTGCAGGAAAGGAAGAAGGAAATGCTATTGTTCTGTTACCCCCTCCCCCCTCCCCCCTTGTCAAAAGACCTCTTTGGTAATGACAATAAAATATCAAAGTGTCAACATGTCAAAGTCTCTCTCTCTCTCTCTCTCTCTCTCTCTCTCTCTCTCTCTCTCTCTCCTCTCTCTCTCTCTCCTCTGTCTCTCTCTCTCTCTCTCTCTCTCTCTCTCTCTCTCTCTCTCTCTCTCTCTCTCTCTCTCGCTTCGCATGTTTACATGTTTATCTCTCTGTCACTGCGTGAGCATGAGAGTGTGTGGTGGAGGAAGGGGTGGTGGTGGTGGTGATGGAGCGGAAACTTCGCGCAGTTGTGGGGTTGTGGAAAGCTGGGGGAAGGATGGGGGACGGAGGGAGAGGGTAGACCGTCATAAGATCTTCTCTCCACACTGAACTAGCTTTCTCAGAATTGTCTTTATCAGAACTGGCTTTCTCAGAAACTGGCATTCTCCTGACACAAGCTGTTCCGAAAACAGCGCGTTGCATCCCTTACGTGTATGGCATGGGTGATACGACTCTCCTCCTCCTCCTCCTCCTCTCTCTCTCTCTCTCTCTCTCTCTCTCTCTCTCTCTCTCTCTCTCTCTTCCCCCCCCTCTCTCTCTCTTTTTACCTTGCCCCCTCTCTCTCTCTCCTCTACTGCCCCCCCTCTCTCTCCCTCTCCTCCCCTCTCTGTCTCCTTCTGTCTGTCTGTCTGCCTGTCTGCCTGTCTGTCTGTGTGTCTGTCTGTAGAAATTTCCATCTTTTGGACAAATAAAAATTGTTTTCCTGTTATCCTGTCTGTCCTCTCGTCTCTCTCTCTCTCTCTCTCTCTCTCTCTCTCTCTCTCTCTCTCTCTCTCTCTCTCTCTCTCTCTCTCTCTCTCTCTCTCTGTAGTGTTTTGTTGCTTTTCTGACCTTAGATTCTGACCTCGTCGCATGCTGTTGCTCGTCTTTACGAATTTTTTTTTTTTTTATTCACCTGCGAAAGCGGATGTTCTCAGTTTTCCTTTAAAGATGGAGATAGAAGACCACAACTCCATCGGCCCCCGTCCCCCCCTCTACCCCCCCTCCCCCCACCCCCACCCCCGCTCCAGACGACATGAGCAATACACCAGTGAAGGTTTGAATAAGGTTTCGTGCAGCTGGGGTTAGGTTAGGGTTCGGGAAAAGGTCATGGTTTTGTGAAGGTTCAGGTTAGGGTCGAGGTTAGGGTCATGGTTTAGTGAAGGCTTAGGCTAAGGATGGGGTCAGGGTTATGGTTTAGTAATGAGTGATGGTTTTGAACTAAGGTTGGGGTTACGGTTAGGGTTTAGTGAAGGTCAGCAGATATTAAGGTCAGGGTTAGGGTCATGGTTTACTGAAGGTCAGCTTTAGGGTTAGGGTCATGGTTTTGAGTAAAGCTCAGGGTTAGGGTTGGGTTTTGGGGTCATGGCTCAGTGAAGGTCAAGGTTAGGGTTACGGTTGGGTCATGGTTCGGTTCGGTCATGGTTCAGCGAAGGTCAGAGATAGGGTCAGGATTTGGGTCATGGTTTAGAGAAGGTCAGAGTTAGGGGTAGGGGTTAGGATCATGGTTCAAATAAAGGTCAAAGTTAGTGTTGAGGTTAGGGTCATGGTTTTAGTGAAAGTCAGAGGATTAGGGTAGGGTCATGGTTTAGCGAAGGTCGAAGTTAGTGTTAAGGTTAGGGGCATGGTTTAGTGAAGGTCAAAGCTAGTGTTAAGGTTAGGGTCATGGTTAAGCGAAGGGTTGGAGAAACTGTCATGCATTTGCAGAGCTGAAAGTTTTCTTTGTTTCCCCTACTCCTCCTCCTCCTTCTCTCTCTCCCTCTCTCTCTCTCTCTCTCTCTCTCTCTCTCTCTCTCTCTCTCTCTCTCTCTCTCTCTCTCTCTCTCTCTCTCTCTTTTTTTTTTTTTAGTGACAACTCACAATTCGAACTCTGACGTGAACACACAGCCTTTTGGAATGGTCTCAGTTCCACGAAACTTTCTTTCCCTCTGTCTCTCTGTCCCTGTCTCTGTCACTCTGTCTGTCTGTCTGTCTGTCCGTCTGTCTGTCTGTCTGTCTGTCTGTCTGTCTGTCTGTCTGTCTGTCTGTCTGTCTCTCTCTCTCTCTCTCTCTCTCTCTCTCTCTCTCTCTCTCTCAAACGTGCACAGACACACACACAAACACACTCACTCACATACACACACACACCACACGCCTGCGCGTGCGCGCGCGCGCACGCACACACGTACGTACGCACGCACGCACACACACACACACACACACACACACACACACACACACACACACACACACATACACACACACACACACACACACACACACACACACACACACACACACACACACACACACACACACAACACACACACACACACACACACACACACACAACGCACACACACACCACACACATGTGAACGCTTTCAGATTCGAGCAGGTACAAATTGATAATAATAATAATAATATAAAATAATAATAATAATAATAATAATACAATAGTGATAATGATAATAATAATATAAAGAAATGTTATGGTCATACTCACTTTTACAGTCGTACTCTTGTGATGTCTGTAGCTCTAAGCCTGTGTGGTGCTACCTGTTTCCGAAGGGGGGCTCCCAAATAGAACAAAGTACCCCGCGTGTTTGGCTGCTCGAAAGAAACACCCACGACTTTCAATCATGTGATTTTCTGGAATTCCCGCAAGTCGTTCGCACAACAACTCAAGCTGCAAGTTTTTAAAAAAGTACTTATACCGACTCCACCGAATAAACGTGGACAAAATGAATCCCCAGAGAGAAAAGACAGGACAAAACAAATGTTTGGGACTTCCTTTGTCCACGTTGTTCGCTTGAGTCATCATAATTACTTTGTAAAATGTGTTAAGGTCTCCGCCTGCCATCACCTGACTTAG
>JADBJO010003528.1:25000-27500 GCA_016801955.1 Conus betulinus
CGGTCAGAGGTCAGAGGTCAGAGGTCACGGAGGACGTGCTCTGCAGGTCAGTCGTAGGTCAAGGAAGTTGCCGTCTGTTGATCAGAGAAATGGCGGTGGGTGTGTTGTGTGTGGTGTGTGTGTGTGTGTGTTGTGTGTGTGTGTGTGTGTGTGTGTGTGTGGTGTGTGTGTGTGTGTGTGTGGTGTGTTGTGTGTGTGTGTGTGTGTGTGTGTGTGTGTGTGTGTGTGTGTGTGCAAAGGATTGGCCGGAGCGGGGGGAGGATGGAGGTGGGGATGGCAGGTCACGGGTTATGTGGGAGGACAGGGGGGGGGGGGGGGGGGCGGTGGGTGTGTGAGAGAAATGGTACTGAATGACTGGAGGAGGGAAGGTGGAGAGATTTTTTTTTAATCTGTGGATAATGGAAGAATCCTTTGGAGTCAGTAGGAAGCCAGAGGTTATGTTGGATGGAAAGAGAGGGAGGGGAGGGGATGGGGTGGAGGGTCATCAGTTGAGATTTGAGGATGTATTTCTGTGTCAGATGAAGGGGGAGGGGGCACATGAAAAGATGAAGGATGGGGTAAATCAAAGATGGACGGAACGGAAGGAATGTGTGTGTGTGTGTGTGTGTGTGTGTGGTGTGTGTGTGTGTGTGTGTGTGTGTGTCTGGTCATTTTCACAGGTTTTTGATGCCATGGCCGTAAAAGCAGGAGATGGGGGCGACGGACAAGTTTAGAAAAAAAAAAACTGCCAGAAAAGTGCCACAGACATTATTCGTACTGCAGCGGAAGATTTGGGATGAATCTAATATTCTCCAAAAGACAAAAATAACATGCAAATGTTTGGTCCCAAGAAACAAACAGCCGTTGAAAAATCAGTTCAAGGACGAATTTTATGGTAGGACCGACCGTCATTGTTTGTATTTTTCTTGTTAGCATCCTCCCAAAGTTCTGCCTTTGACTGACAAGAATGGATCCCCCCCCCCCCCCCCCCCCCTCCCCCCTCCCCCACGCATGCACTTTTTTGTGCTGAATATGATATTATGATCATGCCAAAATTGATTATGCTGAGTGCCGTGTGTTTAATATATACTGTATCTACATCTGGATTCAGTTTAAAAGGTATCTCAACCAACTCCGCCAGAAACCGTGAACAAAGGAATTACAAGACAAAACACGACGCGTTCGACCTCTTGCGTCTTCTTCAGGGACGCTAAACAGCATTAGGGACAACAACAATGACGAACGAGCAATGACCTGTCAAATTCGGCGAAACATGGGCGTTGCACATTGTCTCGTCATGCATTCGTCCAAGTTATCTCAAATCTCTTTTGAAATTAGTCACCTTACTTTGCAACTAGATCTGGAGTTAGTGTTATTGGGGAGGAGGGGGTGTGTGTGGGGGGGGGGGGGGATAAATGCGTTCTGAAATGTGTGATGACAAAACGATAGCGATTACAAGGGGGACAATTAGGTTCATGCCCTTGTTTTAGATGCAAGGAGTATGATTTTACAGTAACCTGAGTACTGTGGAAAGTTAACATTCGTTCTGACTTTATCCCCTCCCCTCCCCCCTTAAAACACACACACACACACACACACACACACACAACTTCCAATGAGGCTGTAAACCGAGGTTCCCCATATAAACCCATGCATAACATCTTGTACACACGTAAAATCCCATCACCAAACTTTCGGAAGAGAATGCCACTTTTGGCCGTTGGTATGCATGACGTGTATACACCTTGCAGTCACCGATTAAAAATGAAAGGAGGAAGGAAAAACCGAGAGACCGATATTCAACTGAATGACACAGGAAACGACAGAATGAAGCGCCTAGCAGGCAGCTCTTCAGTCGGCTCTACCCAGGTAGGCAGCCCGCTGTGTGAACGAGGGCGTGGACTGTAAAGCGTTTGGAGCTTGATCTCTAACCAAGGACAGGTGCAACGAAAGTACTCTTGATAATGCTAATAATAAGAGGGGGATAGGGTGCAGGGGGGGGGGGGGGGGGGGGGGGGGGAATTAGGAAGGGAGGGGTATATACCTATTTTCTCTTCCCTCCCTTTATATTCCAGTCTGAATAGCACTATCCTCTATCCCCACCTCTGCCTCCTCCTCCTCCTCCTCCACTTGTCTCTCTGTCTCTCCCGTTCGCACCCCCCTCCCCTCTCCACGCTGTATTTTCGTGTCCCTCTCTCCCCTCCTCTATCTCCTGTGTCTCTCTGCACGCAGGTGACGAATGTGGTTTTATTACCCAGGTAAATTTACACCCCAGCAGGATTTTCCTTCTTTGACATTCCACAAATGTGAAGGGATGCCCTGCACGAAATTTTTACACATATATGCGCCGCACGCACGCAAGAGAGAGAGAGAGAGAGAGAGAGAGGAGAGAGAGAGAGAGGGGGGGGAGGTTTAGTTGCCTGTTAAGGAGCTAAGCCCTTTAAGTCAAGGAAGATAACTATTACATTCACCGACACCATAAGAGGAAATCCAAGGCGCACCCACGCACATACTTCGCCAT
>JADBJO010003528.1:45000-50000 GCA_016801955.1 Conus betulinus
AGCTAGGTCGTGGAGCTATGACGATGATCATAGCTAGGTCGTGGAGCTATGACGATGATCATAGCTAGGTCGTGGAGCTATGACGATGATCATAGCTAGGTCGTGGAGTCATGACGATGATCATAGCTGGGCCATGGAGTTATGACGATGATCATAGCTAGTTCTGGAGCTATGGCGATGATCATAGCTAGGTCGTGGAGCTGTGACGATGATCATAGCTAGGTCGTGGAGCTGTGACGATGATCATAGCTAGGTCGTGGAGCTATGACGATGATCATAGCTAGGTCGTGGAGCTATGACATGATCATAGCTAGGTGGTGGAGCTGTGACGATGATCATAGCTAGGTCGTGGAGCTGTGACGATGATCATAGCTAGGTCGTGGAGCCATGACGATGATCATAGCTAGGTCGTGGAGCTATGACGATGATCATAGCTAGGTCGTGGAGCCATGACGATGATCATAGCTAGGTCGTGGAGCTGTCGTCAGTGACCGTATCCCATCAGACAGTGACTCCACGTCCAGCCGAAGACGGACTCCATCAACTTGCCGATGCCTGGGGACCTGGACGCGAACTTCCCAAGGGTCAGCCGTGGAGAGGAAGTGGACACTGGAGTGACCATGAGAGCAGGGCAGGAAAGGCCGCAGAATTGGATACTTTGCACATTTGCTGATCAACGGGGATGATTGATGAAAAGAATGTCATGGATCTCTAATCCGGTATGAGACTGCATGACAGATGACATGACTGTACTCTACACTTACATCGGCAATACATTCCGGCGTCCGCCAGGCCCGAGAGATACAGACACCTCCAATGTCGGTCAGGCAATTTGAACAACACTCACAGAAACGCATTCATCAAGTGGATGAAACTCGAGTGTGAGGTCCCAATCCTCCCAGCTGAAGTTATAACGAACTCAACTCTGGGTAGAGAGGTGGTCGGGGCTGAAAAATCCCACAAATAAATGGATTTGATAGGAATCGAACCCACGACCTCCCAGCCGGGATTCCGCGGACGCTAACCATTGCGCAAAGGCGGTTGGTAAGGTACTGTGTTATTGTAAATGGACGAGTCGACGCTAGAAATGCCCGTAATCAAATGGGTAGAGCGTCTACCTGCGGAGGTGACGGTTGGGCGTCCTGGTCGCTCTTGGGTTGGGGGGGGGGGGGGGGGGGGGGGGGGGATTTTCTCAGTGTGAAAACCGTCTCTAGGAACATGTCTTTGTTTTTGGATGATGTCTCCTAGTTTGTTCTGTGTGCTCTGTGTTGTCATTTCTGCTAGGCGATGTGATGTTGTAGGTAGCATTCGTTTGGAGTTACGGGCGTGTACTTACTTCATCATAGGAGCAAGAGTTACCCTACATGTGTTTGTTATTTAGCATATTTTTTACTGCTCCTCGCCTCATTTAAAATTTCCTTTCATACCAATCAAATTGAAATTGCCTGTATTTGCTACGGGTCGTCCATGCGTTTGTTATCACTATATTCGAGATCGAAAAGGTTGCGCCAGTCTTGAATAACCGTTAATATGTATTGGTTCATTTCTCCAGTTGTTGTTGCTGTGTAGCTGACTAATTTCAAGATCGAAAAGGTTGAGCCAGTCTTGAATAAATGTCGACGTGTGTTTGTTGATATGTCCAGTCGTTGTTGCTTTGTCAGTGTGTCAGGTGCAAAGGTAATTAGGCAAGCCTGGAAAACCCGCTTTTGGGGATGTCTCCTTGCTCGTTCTCTGTGGTCAGTGTTGTTATCTCTGCTGGGCGCTTTGGTGTCGTAATCAGCATTCGTTTGGAGTTATTGGGCCTTTAATTATTCATCGTGGGAGCAAAGATTACCCTACTCGTTTGTTATTTCCTCTCTGTTCACCCTGCGTTTAAACGGGTACCTGATTCAGTTCTTTATTTCCTCTCTGTTCACCCTGCGTTTAAACGGGTAGCCTCTACCACCACCCAGCCTCTCCCTACCCGTTACGGCGTGTAATGGCCCTCCACTGTCACACCCACCACGACCCTACCCTGTGGTGACCGACTTTACGTGTCACTACCCTCACTCTTTCCCTCGTCAAATCACTCACCTGACCTGCACACGGGTCCAGCTGCTGACTGGCAGGGAGCGACCTTCGCCCCTTGACCCTTCGCTCAACGTGACACTGCGGCGTCTCAGGACTGGCCGTGACCTTCCTCACTGTCGCACAGCACGGGAGGGAGGAGGAAACGGAGGACGATACCTACAGTCGGTACCGTTGCCCATCTCTCTCAACACTCTCGCCACAACCACACTCGCTCAGTAAACTGTCGCAACTTGATTCAAGTGCCTATGGCTCCTCGCACACAAACAACAATGAACATTTCGCTGACAGTTTTCAATGCCCAGTCACTTGGTAATGCCTGTAAAAAGAAACGATCTGCTGTAAATGACTTTATCCTCTCCAATGATATCGACATTCTTTGCGTAACGGAAACGTGGTTCAAGGAAAGCGGCGATGAACCAAAGCTACTTGACCTGGCCCCAGCTGGCTATACCACCAAGTCCTTCCCCCGCCCCACCACGACCTGCGGGGGCGGAATCGCCTTCGTCGTCTCGGATAAGCTGCTCCCCTATTGCTCTTTTGACTCTTCTTTTGATTTTCAGCATCGGATCTTTGAACTTGTTCACATGAAACTGTTCCTACCTAGCGCTCCTGTCACTAACATTTTTGGGATTTACAGATCGGTACCTAGCAGAAAGAACAAATTTACGCCCAGCATGTTTGTCAACGAACTTCCAGACTTTCTTGAATTTGTAAATGACCTTCCAGGAGCATTGTTATTGATCGGCGACTTCAACTTCCATGTCAATAAGCCCACAGTTGGATACACGCCCGAGGTGTTAGAAATTTTAGATACTTTCGGACTCCAGCAGTCCGTGAATGAAATGACGAACAAACAGGCTAACATAGTACACTGGGTAGTCTACAGAGACAGTGATCATCTTCTTAAATCCTCAACTGTGGACAATAACCTAGCATCGGATCATTATGCTGTGAAGTGTGAATTAGATATCGTTAGTCCCGCCGTTCCAAAGACTTACAAGGACAGAGGCGGAGACATCGATAGCAGAAATTTTCCTAACTTCTGTCCACCCTGCGCTGTAATCTTTCTATCAGGTATTTTGGAAGGCCGGCCAAAAGTGAGTTGCAGTAATCTATTCTAGATAAGACAAATGCACAAATGAGAGGTTTTGTAGCATCTGTAGAGAGACGGTGGCGTAAACAGCTGATTCTTCTTAGTTCTAAATAAGCAATCCTGCAAATATTTAAAAACCTGTTTCTCAAAGGAGGGGATTGGTCAAGAATGACCCCTAGACTGCGGACAGAGGCGGAGACAGATAGCTTTCAAATCTGATCCGACCACGGCCATACCGAGCGAGCCATCGGCCTGTCAGCTAACCTCTGCCCTCCGTGTCACGCTTAATAAGCATGCCCCAGTGAGCAGGCGCTTGATCACTGATCGTTCGCTGTGTCAATGGCACACAACACAGTGGGTCCCGAGTTGTTGGAGGCCAAGCAGGAGCGGAGGGGGGCTGAGAGGCGATGGCGTGCAACGGGACTGACTGTGCACAGGGAAATATATCAAACTGCGAGAAATCATGTTACTGACATTGTTCATCAAGCAAAAACTTCTATTCTTCAAAGATATTGGCCTGTGATACGGCCAAACAACTATTTAATGTAACAAATAGTCTCCTAGGCAAAGTCAGCTACACCCGCCTTCCCACCATCTTCCAAACTCAAGAGTTCCCACAGAAATTCTTAGAGTTTTTCAATGGCAAAATTGACTCTATCCGTGAAAAGCTAGATTCTACTGCACCTGTACATTCTCTGAATGACAAGTTTACTGTGAACATCCTCTGGCTTGTTCTAGCCCTGTTAGTCAAGACTATGTCAAAAAACTTTGTTTGCGATGCAGCCCTAAATCATGTGAACTTGATGCCATTCTCACTAACTTGCCTCTTTCAGTGCATTGATGAGTCCTACCCTATCTTACTCTTGTTATCAATACCTCTTTGTCCTCTGGTCACATTCCTGAAATCTTCCGGTCCACAGTGGTACTTCCATTGATCAAGAAACCTTCATTAGATAAAAATGTTTTTTTAAAGAATCATCGGCCTGTATCAATTTGTATTTCTGTCAGAATTAATGGAGTAGATCGTTTTGGAACAAATTCTAGAACATCTCGAAAAGAATCACCTTTTAAATCCTCATCAATCTGCTCACAGACAAGGCCATAGTTATGAGACAGCACTCCTCCGTATAGTCAATGACCTCCTCTGCGGGCTTGACGATGGGAATGTTTCCTTATTAGCGATGTTAGACCTCTCCGCAGCATTTGACACGATCGATCATAATATTTTTTTCTCACGGCTTCAAACTCTCTTTGGATTCAAAGACACAGCTCTCAACTGGATTCTCTCTTACTTGACTGGACGGGCTTAGACAGTGTGTGTACAGGGCAGATATTCAGACAGTTCTCCTCTTAGGTACCGTGTGCCTCGGGGTTCTGTACTGGGGCCAGTCCTTTTTGTGCTATATTCTAGTCCTGTGTCCGACGTCATCAGTGGTCACGCCATGTTGCATGAGAGCTTTGCTGACGATACTCAGCTTCATCAGTCGGCTCTCATTGCTGAAATTGACTCACTGATTTCTCGGACGACGGGGGCTGCATTGCAGACCTGAAGGACTGGATGACAACCAACAAACTACAACTAAACGATGACAAGACGGAACTCATGTTCGTGACAAACCATCCTAACCATCCTTCTCTGCCTTCAACTGTCACTATCAATGACTGTACTGTCTCTGTCTCCGCCTCTGTCCGCAGTCTAGGAGTCATTCTTGACCAATCCCCCTCCTTTGAGAAACAGGTTTCAAATATTTGTAAGATTGTTTATTTAGAACTAGAAGAATCAGCTGTTTACGTCACCTTCTCTCTCTACAGATGCTACAAAAACTCTCATTTGTGC
>JADBJO010003528.1:57500-67500 GCA_016801955.1 Conus betulinus
GAATCTTTGCCCTTTGGTCATTTATGTGCAATGATGGAGGAATTGTTGACCTGCATTTTTTTCCCCCACTACTAAATTGTCCAACATATTTTACACGCGCGTACACGCGCGCGCGCGCACACACACACACACACACACACACACACACACACACACACACACACACACACACACGCACACACACACACACATCAACACGAAACACGCACGCACGCACGCAGTATAAGCACTGCACGCACGCACGCACGCACACACACAAATGCACATCGATTTTGACGAAACTTGGTGGAAACATGGAATATAGGGCGAAATATAAGATCAGTACCCTGCTATAAATTCATCCACACCTCTACCCCTTCAATATCGCATCCCGTTCTTTACGTTCCGCTTCAGACGCACTGTCTCTCCGATGTTCCCAGGTCTGAAACAATCCCCGCCGATCACCGCTCTCACTCTGTCTTGTGACACATGGCTGGAACGATCTTCCTCTCCCTCCCCTTTGGGGTCATGTCGATGTGACCACGTGTCGTTCGTTGTGACCACGTGTCGTTGTGACCACGTGTCGATGTGACCACGTGTCGTTGTGACCACGTGTTGTTGTGACCACGTGTCGTTGTGACCACGTGTCGTTGTGACCACGTGTCGTTGAGACCACGTGTCGTTGTGACCACGTGTCGTTGAGACCAAGTGTCGTTGTGACCATACCACATGTAGTGGGGGGACCAAGTGTGTCGGTGTTGTGACCACGAGCCGTTCTGACCACGTGTCGTTGTGACCACGTGTCAAGTATTGTTGTGACCACGTGTCGTTGTGTGTCGTTGAGACTAAGTATTGTTGTGACCACGTGTCGTTGTGACCAATGTGTCAAGTGTGTGACCACGTGTCGTTGTGACCACGTGTGTTGTATTGTGACCAAGTGCCGTTATAACCAAGTGCGTTGTGACAGAGATCAAAAGGACAAGATCACAAAGACATTTGGTCACAACGACACGTGGTCACAACGACCACTTGGTCACAACGACACGTGGTCACAACGCTTGGTTACAGCGACGACACGTGGTCACAAACATTTGGTTACAACGATACGTGCGACACTTGGTCACTACGACACTTGGTCACAACGACTGTTGGTCACAACGACACTTGGTCACAACGACACTTCGACACTTGGTCAACCCAGGCTCGTGAGATACAGACACCTGCAGTGTTGGTCAGGAAATTTGAGCAACACTCTCTGAGACACATCCATTAAATGGCTGAAACTCGACTGTGTGGTCCCTGTCTTCCCAGCTGAGCTCGGAGCAAACTCGACTCTGGGTAGGAGCCGGTCGGGGCAGAAAAATCCCGTATGGTTCTGATAGGAATCGAACCCACGACCTACTAGCCGGGAGTCCGCGATGCTAACCACTTCGCCGCAGCGGCTGGTGCTGCACTCTTCTTGTTTACTCTTCCTTTATATAAATAAAATGAATTATATGGGTCCCCGCTTATGCACCATCTCCACCCCCCCCCCCCCCCCCCCCCACCCCCATCCCCTCCGCTCCATCCAATTTTTCATATACCCCCCCCCCCCCCCCTTCCCCCGTTTCAATTTCATTCGGAAAACTCGACGCTGCTTCCAACTTCTCCCAGTTTCTCCCTTACCCTCACCACCCAGTTTGGTCCGACACAGACTGAATGACACAGGAAACAACTAAACATAGCACCTTCAGGTACCTCTTCAGTCGGCTCTACCCGGGCAGGCAAGCCGTTGTGTCAAAGAGAGCTTGCGTCGTAAAAAGGCGCTTACAGCTTGGTCTCTAACCAAAGGATCTGCGCTGTATAAGTACTCTCAATGATAAATGACGATAATGACTAACCACACTCCAGGGCCGGCTTTACTGTGGCAGGTGTCTACACACTCTCCCTCTGCCTTAGCTGTTACCTGTTTTACCGTGTGCCATCCGCTGAGCACGTGTCTGTGCACTTTTGGGAAGCAAGATTATGAAACCAGAAGCAGATGCGAGGGAAGTAAATCTGAGGTGAGAACACATGCACAATAAGAAACAAGTGCAGTGCCTATTGTGTCCATAATCTGGTAGTTCTAGGCACAGTCTTCAGTAGCGGTTCCCGTTCAGATCGAACGCACAGAGACTAAGGGAGACAAACACGCAAGAAAAAATCTCCTCTCCCGCCCCTCCCAGCGTCCCTCCTCCACCCCCCATCCAGTCTTCTGTGTGGACGATAGGCATTGCATTCTCACTAGTAGTGGTCTGATGCCAGAAGTATTAGCAGTAGCAGCATACGTAGTAATAGCAGCAGTAGCAGCAGCAGCTTAACAGTAGTAGTAGTAGTAGTAGTAGTAGTAGTAGTAGTAGTAGTAGTAGTAGTAGCAGCAGCAGCAGCAGCAGCAGTAGTAGTAGTAATTGTAGTGATAGCAACAGCAGAAGCAACAGCAGTAGCAGCTTCAATATTCGTAGAAATAGCAGCAGCAGCAGCAGTGGTGGTGGTGGTAGTAGCAGTAGAAGTATTAGTAGTAGTGCTAGCACGAGGAGGAAGAGGAGCAGCAGCAACAGCTTCGTAGTAGTGGTGGCAGCAGCAACACCAGCTACAGCAGTAGAAAGGGAAGTAGTATCAGCAGCATCAGCAGTAGTAGCAGTGGTATAAGTAGTAGTGGTAGCAGTAGCAGCAGCAGCTGCAGAAGTGGCAGCAGTAGTACATTAGCATTAGTAGAAGTAGGACTTGCAGTTGTAGTAGAAGTAGTAGTAATTGTGGTGGTAGTGGAGGTAGTAGCAATAGCAGCTTCAACAGTAGCAGTATTAGCAGTTGTAGTGATTTGACCGCTATGTGTGTGTGCGTGTGTGTGTGTGTGTGTGTGTGTGTGTGTGTGTGTGTGTGTGTGAGAGAGAGAGAGAGAGAGAGAGAGAGAGAGAGAGAGAGAGAGAGAGAGAGAGAGAGAGACAGACAGACAGACAGAGACAGACAGACAGACAGACAGGCAGACAGACAGACACTTTTGACACTTTGATATTTTATTGTCATTACCAAAGAGGTCTTTTGACAAGGGAGGAGAGGTAACAGAACGATAACATTTCTCTCTTCCTTCCTACAAAAACAAATAGTATACATTCATTCATAGTGTGTATCAAATCAAAGGCTAACAAAAACAAATAACTTCGTAACATTTCCTTATGTCCTCACGCACAGGAGTAATGCAATTTAAGAAGAAAAAAAAAAAGAATCTTTAGACTGACTCGACCATCCACTCAATCAAATGATGACATTGTATCTTACTGATCTCTTCCACTTGCGATGAATGATACTATTCATTCAGATATCTCTTATAATGTATTATCTTAAACTTCACTATCCTTCATCTGTCTAATTTTCAGTGCTTCGGCGATGAATTTCGCAACTGATTTAATTACAAGTTCATCATCTGATGATAACACAACATGAACATTTTGTCTTTTCGCTATATCTAACTGGAAAAATGAACAATTTGTCCGCACTTCATTACAAGCAGTACAGTGGAACAGAAAGTGTTTTTTTCATCAATAATATGTCTACATGCAGGACAAGGAGATTCTGTGGATGTTTCACATTCAAACCATCTTTTGTTCGCGTTAAAACCTAAAGTTTTCAACCTAAATCTCGCGTAATTTATTCTGTGCCATCTGTCTGTTATGACATTGAGAAACTTTTCAGAATGAAACATTCTTAAATGAGAAAAAACAGCGATATATTTTTTCTTTACTTTCCATATCTGAGTGCCAGTTCTGTTTAAAAAACAAATAAGCCTGTCTTTTAAATTCTGCAATGAACTGTTGCTCATTTCCTACATCCTGGGTCATCCACACTGTTCCAAAACCCTGTTCTGAAAGGACTTTCTTTACTTTATGAGCCCAGTTTTCTTTACCTTTTTCCATTTCTAGAAGCATCATATCAAAGGCTTGCCTGCTAAAACGGGACTGGGGTAGCTTCAAGATCTTTAACCAGTACGTAATACATTTCACAAACATACTTATATACAAAAGGTATCTGCCCATCTCTCCATGTAAAACGGTGTTGGATGAATGAATAGTACTGAAGGAAACGCTTCATAGCATACGTATTCTTTATGGAATATCCCAGAAAGTACCTGGGCGATCTTTGTGAAAATTAGCAGGATGACTGTCCATAACGGTTTTTTTTCTTCTTTATGGAATATCTCAGAAAGTACTTGGCCGATCTTTCTGAAAATTTGTAGGTATGTTCATTACGGGCGACGGATGATGCCCGACATTTTAATTTACTGTTATAGCCGTTATTAATGGCTATAACGGCCCATAACGGTTTTTATTTTTTTATGGAATGTCTCAGAAAGTACTGGGCCGATCTTTCTGAAAATTTGTAGGTATGTTCATTACGGGTCACGGATGATGCCCGACATTTTACTTCACCGTTATAGCGGTTACTAACGGTTATAACTGTCCATAACGGTTTTTCTTCTTCATGGAATATCTCAGAAAGTACTTGGCTGATCTTCCTGAAATTTGTATGTTTGGTCATTATGGGTCACGGATGAAGCCCGATTGTTTTAGTTTACCGTTATAGCCATTACTAACGGCTATAACGGCCCATAGCGGGTCTTCTTTTGTATGGAATATCTTAGAAAGTATGAGGCCGATATTTCTGAAAATTTGTAGGTATGTTCATTATGGATCACGGATGATGTCCGATGTTTAAGTTTACCGTTGTAGCCGTTACTAACGGCTCATAATGGTTTTCTTCTATATGGAAAATCTCAGAAAGTACTTGGCTGAGCTTTCTGAAAATTGGTATGCTCATTATAGGTCACAGATGATGGCGGATTTCTTTTTAACCAGCATAGCCATTACTAATTGTTACACCAGCCCAAGATGGTTCTTCCTCTTTATGGAATATCTCACGCGTATTCAGGATAAACTGGGAGTACGTTTATATGCTTTGCATCTTGTTTTCTTTTCTCCTTCCTGCAGCAGAACATCTATTTCTATCTAGCTAGCTAGCTAGCTAGACACACACACACACACACACACACGCACGCACGCGCGCGCGCGCGCACGCACGCACGCACGTACACACACACACACACACACACACACACACACACACACGCACGCACGCACGCACGCACGCACACACACACACGCACACACACACACACGCACGCACGCACGCACGCACACACACATACATAAATACATACACACATCTATACCTGTATGCATGTATGTGTATGTATGTACGTACGTACGTACGTACATACGTACGTATGCATGTATCTAAGTACGTATGTAGGTAGGTACGTACGTACGTAGGTATGTACGTACGTATGTATGTATGTATGTAGGTAGGTAGGTAGGTAGGTAGGTAGGTAGGTAGGTAGGTAGGTAGGTATCTATGGCAAACTAACTATTACTCCATAATTACATTAATGACCAGGCAAAGAGGCAAAGATGAAGAGGGGGGGGGGGGGGGGGGGGGGGGGGGGGGGGGGGGGGACAAAAATTGAGAAATAAGAATCAGGGAAAAATACATGGCACATATCACATTCTTCACTAGCAGCAATTGGGACCAACGTAGCCCATCTTGAAGACAGATCCATTTATATTGCCTGCTCCGAAGCCTTTGGTCCGCTGGATCGGCTGATTGTGCCTGTGCTCCCTTAGCACCAAATGAAGATATACCGTTTGTGTGTATCTATAAAACCATCGGCCAAAAGGGAAAAAGCGTAGTGCGGCTTAATGGGAATGCCCACGACCTGTGTAAAAGGTCATTCACCAGTTCTGACGTCAGATCACAAAGACGGTTACAGAGAATTTGACAAACTTTTCTTTTCAGCCCAACACATACATGAGTAGACATCAATCATCAAGACAGACCGACACCACACTTAAAACCCCCCAAAGACAAACTGAAATTAATAACCTAGCTGCTGATTTAATTTTCTTTCCATTTTCAAATCCACGTCACCTTGTCTACAAAACACACACACAAAAAAACTGTCATGTGTAAAAACCAGCTAGTTGGGAAGGAAATTTTTGAAATGAAGCGCCGCTATTCTTGGTCACCCCGAGCAGCACGCACGATCGGAATTACCATGATTACGTGAGCTTACTGCCATGACACACACAGGGAAGTGAGTTACGGGCTGTATCCACTTCAACAGGCTAAATTGGGACAGCTCGTTTTACCCAGAGGACGACGTGACGACTGGGGGGGCGGCAGTAATGGCGGAACACAGTCCAGACAGGCCTGTGATATGCAGAACATGGAGCGATGGCTCAAATCGCTTTTAGTTGGCTGCAGTACCAAGTTGCTGTTTGACAGCGTGAACGACATGGCAGCGCTTGCAACTTGCTCGAGCTTGCGGCAGGTGCCTTTTCGTCAGCCACACGCTTGACGCTGTGTTACCCTTCCCATACCCCCGTGGGTGTCATTGCCCCCATGTTGTTACTTCATGTTTCATATTTCGATTTTTATTCATTTGATACAGACACGCTGGATATTTATGACTTTGTTAATGAAATGTCCGAGCCCGTCTTACTCAAGATTGGTGCCATTTCGCGCATTAATGAATAAGGAAACGAACGAGCAAAATATCGAGCCTTATATAAATCCCTCAAAGGAATCGTGGGTGCTCACACGCCCATACTCCCAAAGAAGGAACTATGCTAGCGTTCGTCACCGGGTTGCACACTGTTACAGAGAGCCTGAAAGAGAGGAATAATAAAGAAGAGATAGTGACAGCGTTATGCGTGTTCTATTTTCCCCTGTCTCATTCACCCACTTCCTCACCACACTCACATCTGCAAACATACAGCTTTTGGGGGGATTTAATCAATCAATATTATCTTAACTCCTCCCCAAAACACAGAGCTTACTCCCAAGCTGAATACACACTCCTAAGTTTACGCAGACCCGGTACAACCCCACAGTTTCTGGGTTTCACAGTACAATGCTCCACACAGTCAGCACAAACGGGTTTTCTTTGGCTTCGACTCCAGCCACCCCTGGGCGCGCGAGACACCAAACTGGGGAGGGACCTCCACGTCTACTCCCCACAGCAGCACAACTCTCTCTCTGCTCTTCGGCCGTACCCCACCAGCCGAAAGACGTACAGCCGCCTATGTCGTCCCTTCAGCCAAAACTCCAGTCTGCAACTAGGAACCTCCGGCTCGGGGCTATAGACATAAGATAAACCTCCTAAGACTGTGTTCTCCAAACACTAAGAGGTAAGACAAGTCCCAGTCAGCTATATTTTAAGAAGCATTTAACGTCCGCACCACTCTTCAAAGTCCACGACAGACGGGCCTCATTCCAGAATCACAAATAACAACAATTATTAACCCAACTGACAACACTATTTCCCTTCTGAGCACATCCTCAGAAGCAATCTCTCAACTGGACTACATAATGACAACAATTCTCTTATAAATAATTATCAATAAATTTCCGGACTCACAAATTCATCAAAAATAAAAGTACAATGAATATGGTTTCTGATCAGAAACCATTACTCCAAAGTGTTTCGTAAACTTTTTATGAGAATTCAACTCCCTCTTTCCACTTTCATGTTCCAAAGAAATAAACTGGCACAAAAGGTAGTCAGTCAAAAAGGGAAAACACTCATAATAGACACACCAACCATCTGCTTATCTCCCAGAAAATATGTACGAGAAAATTTGAACAAAATATTCTAATTTCTTTGAAACTGTCCAGTCTAAGCTTTAGCTTAATCCAATCAGGTTTAGATATAAAGTTGAATTAAGTTCTAGGCTTGTCAAATCCTAAAACAATTTAGCCTAACAACTAGTCTCATCCTCAATGACACAGCATTGTTTCCAAGTCCTCGGCTAACTACTCAAACTGTCATTCCTCAACTAAGCTTAGCCTACAGTCAGTCAGTCATACAAACACTTAGTCACCTGCTATAAAAAAACCTGCAAAGAGGAATAATGTTCATAACATTAGTTAATATTCCTCCGCTACATAACAGAACACCAACCTGCTATAAGCAGCTTATCAAGGCTCTCGAGTCTTCTTCAACCTGGACTTCGTGAGGTGTAGATTTCAAGGCTGGCTGTTGTAAGACTGACCTGAGTAGATTTCATTTCCGCAGCAAGAAAACTTAACGGCCAATGAATAAAAAGGTTTCATTCAGCCAATGACTAACCATCTTACAACCCAGAATTAACACCCAAACTTACCCCAAATAGCACAGCACACACACAACAATCATACTTAAAGCAGCAGTGAGGACACAAGCACGTCCGTCACACACACACACACACACACACACACACGCACACGCCCATACTCCCGAAGAAGTCTCTTAGTCCTTAGAGCATAAATTGTATACACTCACGCTCTCACGCAGAAACCTTACAGGATTGACTGACTGAAGTTCCGCAGACTCAGTGGTAGCATCGTCGTCCAATACTTAACCACTAGTACCGTGGGCAAGGTAATGGTACCACGTGCTTTGCCGACGCAATTTCCCGCCACTGAAGGCTGATCCGTTGGAAATATTCCAGAACACTACGTGTTTTTTTTTTCTGTTGAAAATGTACTCAGGACACCTGAAATCAGCTTGCATGTTGCAGTTTCCTAAGGGACTGTGGATGCATTTCCCTTCTTCATGTGAGGTAAAATGATCAGCTCTATGGTGAAGCTCACAGTGTAGAACACTATAGCGTCCTAATGCAGACTTTCTGGAGACAGATCACATGGAAAGGAAGGCTTCTCTGGGTGTGTTCTCTTTTGGTAGCATGAAGCAAAGCATGTTTTCGACCATTACTGTTATTGATACTATGTATGGACAGGGGTTTGTTCGGACATCCTTCAGCGCAACCGTTTCGTGCAGCTGCTGAACCTCTTGAGGTCTGATGATAAAGCTACAAGGAATGCCAGAGGGAGCAGAGATGTCTGTGCTCTTTTCAGAGATGGTTGGGACGACGTTTCAAAGAACGTGAGTTAGCAGTTCACTCCTGGCCCCTTCATCACCAAAGATGAACAGCTTGTGCCGTTCCGAGGGAGATTTTTCTTTTCTTCCGTGCCTGCCTTCCAAATCAGATAGATACGGGATGGAATTGTTCTGGAAAGCAGATGCAGAAAGCAGTTTCCACCCAGGCAGACCTGTAGCTGGGGCGATCACAGGGAGCTGAAAGACGGGTCAACTTAGGGGGAATGTTGCCCTTCATCTGTCGGCTCCTTTCTTCAACACAGGGAAAAAACACCATGGGCAATCTCTTCGCGGACAGAGAGCTGTCTGACGTTGTGCTGGCCAGGGCAATCTCTTCGCTGCCAGAGAGCTGTCTGACGTTGTGCTGGCCAGCGGTGTGACATGTGTGGGGACTGTGACCGCCAGCAAACATTTCCTCCTCGAGTCCTTCAAAGAAAAAAAAAAAAAGAGGAATACAGCTTCATGTTTCTTCTTTCATCTCTCAGGACAAAACCACCTTCGTCAACAATCAAACAAAGCCAAACAAGAGCGTTGTAGTGATGAGCACAGTGCATCACGACAGAGCAACAGCTCTTGACGCCCTAAAGAAGAAGCCAGACATTGTTCACTTCTACAACTCCACGTAAAGGCGCTATGGGTTCCCTTGATCAGATGGCCCGCGCGTATTCCACCACACGCATCACCAAACGATGCCCAATGTGTGCTGTTAGAATACCGTGTGGACCTCGGCACCATTACTGACAGTGCTGTTTGCAGCATCACGTTTCCAGATCACCCTCTTTCCAAAGATGCCAGGCCTCCGTTAATTCTTCGGGTCGCTGAACAGCTGCCACTGGAGCACATGGAGGAGGAGGTTTCATGTGGAAAAACCTGCCAAAGTTCCTGAGCAGCACGGTGGAGATGCACGTGTAAACCTTGAGATATATGAGCTCCCTCTCCCTTTATTTATTTATTTATTTATTTGTTGTTTATTTATTTATTTATTTATTTATTTATTTATTTTTATTACAGTTCCAGTAGAGATGATAGCTT
>JADBJO010003528.1:75000-87500 GCA_016801955.1 Conus betulinus
TACATGTCAAACAGTGGTTTGTTTTCATTCTCCATAAATACATGTCGAACTGTGGTTTGTTTTCATCCCCCATAAATACATGTCAAACAGTGGTTTTGTTTTCATCCCCCATAAATACATGTCAAACAGTGGGTTGTTTTTTCATTCCCCATAAATACATGTCAAACAGTGGTTTGTTTTCATCCCCCATAAATGCATGTCAAACAGTGGTTTTTTTCATTCTCCATAAATGCATGTCAAACAGTGGTTTGTTTTCATTCTCCATAAATACATGTCAAACAGTGGTTTTGTTTTCATTCTCCATAAATACATGTCAAACTGTGGTTTGTTTTCATCCCCCATAAATACATGTCAAACAGTGGTTTGTTTTCATCCCCCATAAATACATGTCAAACAGTTGTTTGTTTTCATTCCCCATAAATACATGTCAAACAGTGGTTTGTTTTCATCCCCCATAAATACATGTCAAACAGTGGGTTTTTTCATTCTCCATAAATGCATGTCAAATAGTGGTTTTGTTTTCATTCTCCATAAATACATGTCACAAAGTGGTTTGTTTTCATTCTCCATAAATACATGTCAAACAGTGGTTTGTTTTCATCCCCCATAAATACATGTCAAATAGTGGTTTGTTTTCATTCCCCATAAAATACATGTCAAACAGTGGTTTGTTTTCATCCCCCATAAATACATGTCAAACAGTGGGGTTTTTTCATTCTCCATAAATGCATGTCAAATAGTGGTTTGTTTTCATTCTCCATAAATACATGTCACAAAAAGTGGTTTGTTTTCATTCTCCATAAATACATGTCAAACAGCGGTTTGTTTTCATTCCCCATAAATACATGTCAAACAGTGGTTTGTTTTAATTCTCCATAAATGCATGTCAAATATAGTGGTTTGTTTTCAGTCTCCATAAATAGATGTCAAACAGTGGTTTGTTTTCATTCCCCATCAATGCATGTCAAACTGTGGTTTGTTTTCATTCTCCATAAATACATGTCAAACAGTGGTTTGTTTTCATTCTCCATAAATACATGTCGAAACTGTGGTTGTTTTTATCCCCCATAAATACATGTCAAACAGTGGTTTGTTTTCATCCCCCATAAATACATGTCAAACACAGTGGTTTGTTTTCATTCTCCATAAATACATGTCAAACAGTGGTTTGTTTTCATCCCCCATAAATACATGTCAAACAGTGGGTTTTTTCATTCTCCATGAATGCATGTCAAATAGTGGTTTGTTTTCATTCTCCATAAATACATGTCAAACAGTGGTTTGTTTCATCCCCCATAAATACATGTCAAACAGTGGTTTGTTTTCATTCTCCATAAATACATGTCAAACAGTGGTTTGTTTCATTCTCCATAAATACATGTCAAACAGTGGTTTGTTTTCATTCTCCATAAATACATGTCAAACAGTGGTTTGTTTTCATTCTCCATAAATACATGTCAAACAGTGGTTTTTGTTTTCATTCCCCATGAGTACATGATAAAACAGTGGTTTGTTTTCATTTTCCATAAATACATGTCAAACAGTTGTTTGTTTTCATTCTCCATAAACACATGATAAAACAGTGTTTTGTTTTCATTCTCCATAAATAATGTAAAACAGTTGTTTGTTTTCATTCCCCATAAATACGTTGTCAGGAGGAGGTTTGTTCGTCTAGAATTGACACAATACCAAACGTAACACATTGTATGCTGGTAGCAGCGAAAGGGATTTCCCGATTTTTTCTTCGACCTGTTGTACAAACAATAGGGACTTGTCATTGGTCAACAGATCACCTACATAACTATAGAATTCATGTTCGCGCCCAATGTGTGAAAAATAAAACGTTGTTTTGATACGTGATTTCTTTGTTGTTCCATAAGACACACTTCATAGGGTTTTCAATTATAGTCGCTGTATTATAGTGAATCGACGTATGTAGGTCTTCTCTCCAAAAAGAAGTTAATCGTAGATTCTTTGTCTTAAAACCTTTACCATAAGATTCAGACGTACGAAGTCTTTTTCCAAACTGAAAGAAAAACTAACAAATGGTATATAAGACTGTTAAGTTCTCTGTCTTAGACCTTTTCCATGAGATGTTTGCTTTCAGACGTACAAAATCTTTTCCAAACTTACAGAAAAACCGATTAGATGGTATTTAGGACTGTTAGGTTCTCTGTCTTAAACCTTTTCTATGAGATGTTTGCTCTCTCAGACGAACAAAATTTTTTCCTGAACTGAAAGAAAGCCCGATCAGACAGTAGAAACAGCTCTGCGTTATTTTAATATCGGGCATTTTTAAACCTCCATTTTTTTCGAATTCCTTTCTAAGCACATTTCTGCGAATCTTTTCATACGCATTTTCGTTCGTTACCTTTTCCCTAACCACAAGAAATGATGTAACAGAATATTGACAGTATCCAGAATTTCATCAGAAAGACAAAAGACTTTCATGATATATACCGAATGCGATATCACGAAACTGTTTACTTCACAGATTTTGACCTAAGTTTCTGTATCTGCCGCTAACCTATGATTCTGTTCGTGACATCACTGCGTTTTTTTTTTTTTTTTTTTTTTTTTTTTTTTATCTCCCAACTCTTCTTAATTTCTGACCAAGACCTATCAGAGCTGAAAAAAAAAAAAAAAAAAAACGCTTTCATTTCCCCGTTTCTAGTTAGGACCATGACATGGGTCCTGACAACCGAGCCTATCCACATTGCTTCAGTCTTGTTTCTCTCTGGTTCTAGACCTGAAATATGCGAACAACGATGAAACATATCAAAAGCTGTGTTTACATCATACCCATCTTATACAAACCAAGTGGTGTCATCGGAATATATAGAAGAATGTTCAAGACTGTTGACATCTGTTATCTCCCTTTCAGATCAGTGCCTTTCAACCTTTCAGATCAATGCTTTTCAACCTTTCAGATCAATGCCTTTCAACCTTTCAGATCAATGCCTTTCAACCTTTCAGATCAATGCCTTTCAACCTTCTGGTTTCACGTGCCTTGATTGCTAACAATCCAATATCAAGAATAAAAACCAGTGGAGAGAAACAGCGACCCCTGTCTGATACCTCTTTTAAAATTAAATTCATCGCTTGTCCAGCAAAAGAATCCCTATACAACTACGTGCATTTGTCACCAAAACCGTAACACACGAAATAAACATCTCCCCAAAGCCAACTTTCATGAAGGCATTCATCATAATTTTTATCATCTTGTGAAATTGAGCTAAAAGCACGTTTTAAATCAACAGCACGTCATACTCCTGGCAGTTTGTAAAGGCAAGACTGCTCAACAACATCAGCAATCAATCTAAGAAGTGTAGGAATACTTCTTGCTTTCATAAATCTTGATTTATAAATCACTTCCAACAACCTTTCGATTAAACCTTTTCCTAGAAATTTGAAAATCAGTGTCAATCAGTGTAACTGGTCTTCAGTTATCGACATCTTCTCTTTTCAAACCTTTTCCTTTCTGCATTAAAATTATTACACCTGGTCACTGATTACAGGACAGCGAACCTTTTTTTTAAACTGTTATCAAATGCACTTACTGTTACAATAAATCACAACCGATGAAAATGATGTGTCTGTCTTATCGGTTTTTTGTTTTGTTTGTTTGTTTGTTTTTTTCTCTTTTAACTGCACTACATTTGTTAAATAGAAATACTTTATGCTTCTCTTAATTAATTCGCTTCCAGAATTGTCTTCATACTCCTCAAATTCTTCAACTGACTTTTCAATTACTCTATTCATGTAATGTACAAAATTTGAATATCATAATAATGCATTGCTGAATTTCCAGTAATCTGGGCCCTCTGTATATTTGAACACTTTATCTCCATGTAAACGTATTTCTGGTCAGAATAATGCAGTGAATTCGTGTGACTGTCTACTACATCACTGAAAACTACTTCAGATGTAAGAAGAATAGAATCAATACGTCTTGCGGCAAAATCATTTTTCCTTGACCACGAAAATTCCGTGTCATCTGGATTAAATATTCTGTATGTGTCGTTTAAAGCACACGCGTTTTTTAAGTTCTAAACATACCAAGTGTCTCTTTTAGATGCTGCTGCTCACTGACAATGTTTCACGTACCATTCAGAACACAGTTAAAATGTCCGCACACCACAATTTGTTTCTCTTTAACTTCTACAGGCACCTTTGTAGTGTTCGGAACAATGGACCTTTCTCTCCTGTTTGATTCGAAGAGTAAACACTTGGGGAAAAAAAAATGGGAAAAAAACCTCTTTGACCCATGTGAGTTTCTATCCTTATACATTCTTTCTTTTGCTCTCCACACTTTCGTTTTATTCTATTTTACTATCCTTCGCTGGCTGCTTTTGGGGGTGCTGTTAGTTTCTTTTTTGAACCCCCTGGTGGTGGGAACACCGCAGAATTATGGGCTGTGGTGTGTCTCTATTTGACACCAGGAGCCCAGACACAATCAGCCGTGTCTCCCTGATGAGTCCGATCCAGCGGACGAAAGGCCTAGGAGCAGGCAGTACAAATAGATCTGCCTTCGGAAGGGATCACGACGGTTCCCTCACGCAGCTAGTGAAGAGTATCTCATATTTATAATATATTTCCCCCGTTTTCTTCATCTTCATGTTTTTTCTCTAAAAGTTCAAATCTGTGCAAAGTCATTATTATAATGACTGAAGAATTGTTAGCCTGCACTTGTTTTCCCCTACTACTTAATTGTTCAGCATTATAACATTCTTTCTTTTTGGGGAAATAACTGTAACTCTAGGCTGGAGTCCCTTACTAGCCAGAGTGACTAAACCCTGACTACGTTTTGTCCCGTCACAGTGAAACAGTTCTGGCTCCATTCCTTTGCCATACTTCACTTAAGTTATCAGTAACACAGGTTTCCTGCAACAGATAACATCAAATTTCTTTTCTCTACACAACCAAAAGCAAGCCCTTTTTTTTTTTTACCTTATGTCTCATTCCACGTACATTCCAAGAAAACATTTTGGTGCAAGCTGAAATCAGAAGCAATGAGCGTTAGTGCAGGGACCGAGGCCTGAACAATTCTAAAAGCAGGCCCTCCTGCACACCAGGCGAAGGTCACTGCCGTACTGGTCACTGCCATACGCTGGTCACCTCTTGGGGCCGTACTTACATGTCGTCGGTAATGCGGAAGTGACCTACTATCTCGTTGTAAGCTCGAAGGTCCGTTACTTGCAGATCCATATGTCGAGAGTAACCTTTAATCTCGTGGTTTGGAGTGGGTGAGGGGTGGGTAACGTACAACGAGGATAGGGCATGAGTTCGCCCTGGGTTAGATCAAAACAAAGCCATTGGACACGTTCAATGATCACGAACTTCACGCAAAGTTAAGGTTTCGTCGTCACAACATCTTTCATCTGACAGACACTCTCCGAGAAGACATTGAATTTGATTTGCACAGACTGAGACACGGAACTCGGCCCCCTGCTCTACGATTGTGTCTGTAGCTCCCTAGCTCATCTGCTATGATAGCTGGCTTAGCTCTTGGTGTGTATGTGTGTGTGTGTGTGTGTGTGTGTGTGAAAATGTCACGTACCCTTCCTGTGTTCGTACCGTCTCACTTCAGAATTCTTCCCTGAGTTCCTGACATCTGTCTGGCTGCCGAGAGGGTGTCTGGCAGTGACAGCATTGTGGGGGCCCAAATGATCAGGTGACTGTGGAGGGTGTACCCGGCTACAGACGAGGCGAGGAAAAAAAAAACTTTTGCAGAAAGGTATGAGGATGAGAGGAGTGAATATGAGTGTGCTGGCCAACAGCCCGTGTTTGCTCGGAGATGACACGGGGTTGGAGAAACCTTGCACCAAAGTGAGTGTGGATGAGCTATCAACATCAGTGACAAACAGTGAGATTGAACACGCTCTGCAAAAACTGGGATGCGAGTTACGTTCAGGCTAAAGATGGAGAGAGCGCGAGGGACTAGGACAACAAGATTGTCAGAATTTTCGACTGGATGTCTGTTTGTTTTTTTTATTACTGTGCCAGAGGAACCTCTTGACCGCCAAAAAAAAAAAAGAATAAGAAGAAAATTGTGTTGAACGTATTGGCTTGATATTCTTCAGTTTCAAAATGGAGTAACTGAGGGCGGAAAATGAAGCAAAAATTAGAAAGCGAGGGGGTTAATTACCTCAAAGGACATTGACAAACAAAGCACAGGACTAGACACAATGCATTTCGACCTCTTAGGTTTTCTTCAGGCGAAAAAAATAACAGTTGGGACAGTGAAAACGAAGGACGAGAAACCACTTATCTTTTCATGTTCGCCGCACGACCAAAATCGTTGTGGCTTGTTCACCTTCCTGGGGGGATATTTAAAGTGTGGAGTGAAACTATTCCAGACTTCTCTTACACGACTAGACAAGTCCTCACCAATGAAAATCCGACTTCCCACAGAGCTTGCCCTTTGCCTTGACCACATCAATTTTCTGTTTGTTAAAACCAAACAAACAAAACAGGTTCTGTTGATGACGTTAGGGTCAGGTTGAGAGCCCTAACCAGTGAACCCTGTCAAACTGCTCATCATGACCCGGAGTTATATGTTAGCGAGCTTCTTCCCCATTGGAGATGGTCTCCCACTTCGGAGACTATAAGCTTGCTGAAGGTTCATTTTGAGAAGCATTTATTATTCCCCTTTCACCCACTAAGAGGTTATTTTTTTATTTTTCTACTTTTCACAAGAAAATGTAGCTTGTTTTGCTCTTCATGATTTTTTTTTTTTTCTTAGGTGGCACCTTTGGTTAGTTTTTTGAAAACTCAACAAAAACATACTATGGTATTGCACACCAGCCTTTTTCTGGTATAGCATTCTTCTTAAAAAACGAAAAGGCAGAGGAGTCAAATTACCACTTTCCGCGGTCACTGAGAAGAAACAATCAGTTTCGAAATACCGGTATTGACCAGGAGTTATATGTTAGTGAGCTTCTCCCCATTGGAGATGGTCTCCCACTTCGGAGACTATAAGCTTGCTGAAGGTTCATTTTGAGAAGCATTTATTATTATTCCCCATTCACCCACTCAAGCACATACTGTCAGTTAGGCAGAATCATCTACCACTGCAGATATGAAGGCTTATCACCCCCCTATTTCTACAATCTGAGACATAAGAGCAAGCTTTGTTTATAATTCAATATTTCTTGCAGTCATTGCAACACCTAGCTGCTCTGTAAGTTGCTGGAATGGTGCTCGGTACTTATCCTTCGAAATTTATGTTTTATTGTAATTTAGTCTCTTGCGGATTCATTCCAAGAACTGGCCCTCAGCACTTGTGTCTTAAGAGGTTATTTTTTTATATTTTCTACTTTTCACAAGAAAATGTAGTTTTATTGTGCACCAGCCTTTTTCTGGTATAGCATTCTTCTTAAAACCGAAAAGGCAGAGGAGTCAAATTACCACTTTCCGCGGTCACTGAGAAGAAACAATCAGATTTCGAAATATCGGTATCTGACCCAGAGTTATATGTTAGCGAGCTTCTTCCCCATTGGAGTTGGTCTCCCACTTCAGAGACTATAAGCTTGCTGAAGGTTCATTTTGAGAAGCATTTATTATTCCCCAATCACCCACTCAAGCACATACTGTCAGCTAGGCAGAATCATCTACCACTGCAGATATGAAGGCTTATCACCCCCCTATTTCTACAATCTGAGACATAAGAGCAAGCTTTGTTTATAATTCAATATTTCTTGCAGTCATTGCAACACCTAGCTGCTCTGTAAGTTGCTGGAATGGTGCTCGGTACTTATCCTTTGAATTTATTGTTTTATTTGTAATTTAGTCCCTTGCGGATTCATTCCTAGAACTGGCCCTCAGCACTTGTGTCTTTAAGAGGTTATTTTTTTTATATTTCTACTTTTTCACAAGAAAATGTAGTTTGTTTTGCTCTTTCATGATTTTCTTTTGCTTCTTAGGTGGCACCTTTGGTTAGTTTTTTTGAAACTCAACAAACATATTATGGTATTGCACACCAGCCTTTTTCTGGTATAGCATTCTTCTTAAAACCGAAAAGGCAGAGGAGTCAAATTACCACTTTCCGCGCGGTCACTGAGGAGAAACAATCAGGTTTCGAAATATCGGTATCTGACCAGGAGTTATATGTTAGTGAGCTTCTTCCCCATTGGAGTTGGTCTCCCACTTTGGAGACTATAAGCTTGCTGAAGGTTCATTTTGAGAAGCATTTTTATTATTCCCCAATCACCCACTCAAGCACATACTGTCAGTTAGGCAGAATCATCTACCACTGCAGATATGAAGGCTTATCACCCCTTGCTGGAATGGTGCTCGGTACTTATCCTTCGAATTTATTGTTTTATTGTTATTATATATATATATATATATATATATATATATATATATATATATATATATATATATATGCGTGAATAATGTACTTTGTCGTCATTTCCCTTTACATTCGCTAGAAATATTTTCTCCTGCATGTGTTAGTTGTGTGTGTGTGTGTGTGTGTGTGTGCGCGTGTGTGTCTGGCAGTCAGCAGGACTGTACAATAAACTCCTAACATGTTTAAATTAAGCTTGGTGGAAAGATGACATATCGCACAAGGACTAACGAACCCATTATATTTTGGTTCGGGTCCAAATCAAAAGACAGATCCATTATTTTTTTTCAGAGAACGACCATGGCTGAGTTCTGTGCTCTGCCCGGTCAGTGCTCCTTCTGGTCATTATTGATGGAGACAGCTGATGAATTGCTTTGAAAAGCCAGTCAATTGAGAGAGAGGGGGGGAGGGGGAATGCACGTTCACTCACTCTTGCAATCGCACTCACGCACGGAAGCACACACACACACACACACACACACACACACACTGACTGAATCCAGTTTATTGTCAGATTAACCTTTGGTTGTGCAGTTACTTATTAAAACATTATACAAGAATGTCACTTTTCTTAAGAAAAAGGAATTCGCGCACACACACACACACACACACACACACACACACACACACACACACACACACACACACACACACACACAAACACGCACGCACGCACGCATAGAGAGAGAGAGAGAGAGAGAGGAGAGAGAGAGAGAGAGAGAGAGAGAGAGATTCTTTTTTTCAAGGAAGATATTCTATCATGCGCATATCCTTTCTCTTATCAGCTATACATGCACGTTATGGCCTAATGCCAGTGAAACTGATCTGAAACAAGTAAGTCGTCTGCACAAAAGGGCCATCAAATTAATTCAGCAGAAATCCAGTATCTTGACAAAAAGTGATTACAACATTTAATGTTTCTTCCATTTAAAGACAGACTCTATTTTAACAAATGCTTGTGTATGTGCAGTGTAATGAATAGATTAACCCCGAGGAAAATCATTGAAAGCTTTGTCACCAATAGAAAAAGACATACACATAAAACTGCCTCTTCTCAGACCTTGAAGTAATCTTTATAAATCGTTTTCTATAATCTGGAGGGACTGCATGGAATAATTTACCTTCCTCCATGAAGCCATGTCTCTCGAAAACAGACATTTAAAAAAAAGCACTAAAAATGCATCTGATGGAAACTCTGCGCATCAGTTTAAGTCATTCCCATCAATACGTTCTCTCTCTCTCTCTCTCTCTCTCTCTGCTTGAACTTGATGTTCAAACAATAGTTTTATCATTGTTTCATATTTGAGATAAGATTTGTGTATTTGCATTATAGACATTGGGTGCTTTTTAAAATGTTGTTTGAGCTTGTGGTTCTATGCTGTATCAGTTTCTTTCTCGTTTATGAGGACAGGACGTAAAAAAACTGGAAAGCTTATTCTTTAACCCTCAATAAAAAAAAAAAACAATGTTGAACTTGACCTGACTTGACACACGCATGGAGAGGAGAGGAAAAAAAAACTAGTACTGTAATAATCAGAACAAAAGACGCTTTTTCCTTGGAAAAAAAAATTCTTTTCTATCGTCCTTCCTCCCCCTCGCCAGCCCCTAACTTCTCTCTCTCTCTCTCTCTCCTCTCTCTCTCCTCTCTCTCTCTCTCTCTCTCTCTCTCTCTCTCTCTCTCAAAAATGCTTATAGATCGCGTCTTCAGTTCACTGGTTTTGTTACCAGCCAACAGGTCCGCCCAGAGAGGACAATTATTTTCAACGTTTGAGCCTTGAACAGTGAAAAATATAATCGAAAATTAAATTGACGCTCAATGTTCACGGCAGTCACGTGGTCTCTCAGTCACGTGACTTTTAGTGTTGTGGCCAACGGCCTGTCGCTTGTATCACTATAAAAGGGTCTGGCTTTCAAGACGTGAAACACTCAGCAGTTTCATATTTGGCTGAAAAGACTTGCGGTTCTTGTTTCACAGAAAGGCAGATATACACATATTTTCCACAGGCGCGCAAGACTGCAGGTAAGTTAATGTAGGTTGCCAGAAATGAGGAAAAAATTGAACGTGCTACTTCTCTCTCTCTCTCCTCTCTCTCTCTCTCTCTCTCTCTCTCTGCGTGTGTGTGTGTGTGTGTATGTGTGTGTGTGTGTGTGTGTGTGTGTGTGTGTGTGTGTGTGTGTGTTAGGTCCGTAAGCTTTTTTCCATTCCCTTTTTGATGATACGAAAAGTATGTGTTTTTATTGTTGTTTGTTATTGTTGCTTTTGAATTATCTTTCTTAATCGTTCTCCTCCTGTTCTTTTGATCTCTGTTTTTGTTTTCGAATTGTATTTTAGGCCAGGGTGTGAAATAAAAAAAAAAAATGTTATTGTTGGGTCGAACAGTGGGTGATTGCATCTTCAAGGACATCCAACTGAAAGCTGTTCTGCACAATGGCTAACTGCTGTCAGCACTTACGTAACTGACAATGCTTGAGCTATCAAACAGTAGAATGGACCTCTCTAACTATGATTCCTTTTGACCTCCCTTGCATCTTTTATAGATCCTCTACCATAGGCTCAAGATTTTCCTATACAAGTTTTTTTTTTAACTGTTCACATGATGATCTAGGTTTTCAGCAACTTTTTGTCCACATTTTCTTTTCATTTTACTGCCCTACCCTTCGCTGGCTGCTTTGGGCTGCTGTTGGATTATTTCTATTATTTTTTGTAACCCTTGCAAGTGAAAATACTACAGGATTATAGAATGTGGTTTGTCTCCATTTGATGCCAAGGGAACGCTATGTCTCCCTGATGAATCCAGTCCAGCAGACGAAAGGCCTCAGAGCAGGCAAAATGGATGGTTCTGTTTTGTTTTCAAGATGGATTCCAAGGGTCCCCATATGCTCCTAACGAAGGTTTTATACTTATATGTCCACGATTTTTCGTTCTTGTTTACTTTTTGTCATCTCCCCCCCCCCCCCCCCCCCCCCCCCCCCCTCCTTAAATCTTTGCCAAGTCATTAATGTAATGATAGAGATATTGTTAGCCTGCACTTGTTTTCTACCGCCTCAATATATATTAAAAGAAAATCTTTTAATATTGGTGTTTTACCACTTATGCTACCTGATGGTGTTAGTGGCTGTGTGCTGAGGTTTGAGGTTTATTGGAAGTGAGAATGTAAGCTGATATGTAGTTATGCTTTCCTGTCCTAGAAGAAGGTCCCAAAAGAACCAAAATATTCGGGGAAAAAAAAAAAAGCAATGGAGACGACTAAGTGGTTTTGTGGTCCAGTTCTTTTTTTCGATTTTCTAAATCGTCCGACAACACCAAGAGAACAGACCTGTCAGCACTGAGAGTGTGGTTCTGTCTGGAGTTTACATGTTTTATTATATACACACACACACACACACACACACACACACACACACACACACACACATATATATATATATATATATATATATATATATATCATGCTGAACAATTAAGTAATGGGGAAAAACAAGTGCAGGCTAACAATTCTTCAGTCATTATAGTAATGACTTGGTAAAGATTTGATCTTTGAGAGAGAAAAAAAAAGGAAGAAATGAAGATGAAGAAAATGGGGGAAATATATTATAAATAATGAGAAACCCTTCACTAGCTGCTGGAGAGAACTATGATAATCCCTCTCGAAGGCAGATCTATTTGCATTGCCTGCTCCTAGGCCTTTCGTCCGCTGGTTCAGACTCATCAGTGAGACACGGATATATATATATATATATACTTGGAGTAAAATTTAAAAAAAACATGTTGTCCAGCAATTTATTTGGACTGAATATTGAAATATATATATATATATATATATATATATATATGTGTGTGTGTGTGTGTGTGTGTGTGTGTGTGTGTGTGTGTGTGTGTGGAGGGAAATTAAAAATAAAAGTGTAGAAGGGAGGGAGATTAAAATAGCTGTAGCAACGCTCAGGCTCTACACCGAGCAACAACGTTCTGGCGAATTTCCACATCTTTGACAACAAAGTGAGACCATACAGCATAAAATGCTCGAATGCTGAGTCAGAGAATGCGGAATAGAGATCGGAAGACACCGAGGTAAACCCGTGCAATTTACGATGTTTAAACTTTGCACCATACGTCTTTGACATGAGACTATATTTCTTTTTTTTTTTA
>JADBJO010003528.1:92500-97500 GCA_016801955.1 Conus betulinus
GGAATGAAAATGCTGGCTCTTCGACTGAGCAACAATTGTCGTAAACAAGGGACTTAATTACTGGCAATGTCTTGCGCGTTTTAGATCAGAACAGACAGCCCTGATTACCATGGAAATGATCAGAACAGACAGCCCTGAATACCATGGAAATGATCAGAACAGACAGCCCTGAATACCATGGAAATGACTCAGCGGCTGTGCAGGGTCTCCTCTAAAGGGGTACCCTATGGCGTCCTGTTATTAATAGCTACCTGTGAAGTTTGGTTTAGGGACTGAGGCTGGACAGTCTGGGTGCAGCTGCAAAGGGGGGGAGGGCGGAGGCAGCGTGAGCTGCGTAGTAGTAATGTTACTGTCACAGTAAGCAGAGAGAGAGAGAACCTCTGCGCCACCTCATGGGCAAAGCACCCACTCCGCTCATTCCGACACCCCGTTCACAGCCACAGCCGGGTCGGCCCCGCCGCAGCCCCGGCACTGGCAATCCACAGTGAGCAGTCAGTGTCAAGTCGACAAGAGGCAACCCACCGGAGGAGACCCTGCACTGCTGCCGAGTCACTTCGGTAGTGTTCAGTGGCGCCTGTTCTGATCTAACATACGCAGGACACCACCTACTAAGCCCCTACTGACGACAATAATTGCTTAGACGCGGAGCCGGCATGAGTGAGCTCTCTCTCTGGAGGGCGCCACCGCGTCCGTCCAACGACAGCCCCCTTGGACCCAACGATACCGGTGACCCCGACGGAACCAAACAAGGAACAAACGTGGAGAGGACATCGAAATTGAGGTCACCATGAGAGCAGGGCATGAAGGGGCACAGAATTTGAGACATTTTTTATGCTGATCGATGAGAATGAGGATGATTAAGATGATGCTACGGATTTCCATTTCGGTCTGAGACTACATGACAGGGCTGTACTCTACGCTTCTTTTCATAACATAATCCGGCGTCAACCAGGCCCGAGAGATACAGGCACCTGCAGTGTTGATCAGGGAAATTTGAGCAACACTATCAGAAACGCATTCATTAAGTGGATGAAACTCGACTGTGTGGTCCCAGTCTTCGCAACTGAGTCCGCAGCAAACTCAAACTCTGCGTAGGAGCCGGTCAGGGCAGAAAAACCCACATGACTCTGATGGGATTCGAACCCACGACCTCCCTTTATTCCACCTCTTCATTTAAAAAAAAAAATTTCAAATCTGTACATTGTCTGCTACATCCGTTTAAATAAGTCTCTCTCTCTCTCTCTCTCTCTCTCTCTCTCTCTCTCTCTCTCTCTCTCTCTCTTTCTTTCTCTCTCTCTCTCTCTTTGTGCGCGCACTCATACACGAAGACGCGCATGCGTGTGCGAGCGCGCACGCGCGCGCGAGCACACACACACACACACACACACACACACACACATCGTGTCTGTAAATGTGTGTGTATGTGTGTGTGTATGTGTGTGTGTGTGTGTGTGTGTGTGTGTGTGTGTGTGTGTGTGTGTGTGCGCGCGCGCGCGCGCGCGTGAATCCATAAAGAAAATGGGAGTGATGGGGAACAAAAGAAGGGAGCCATGAGGGGATCCAGACTGTGAAAGAAAGAAACAAAAACCAGAGTACTGTTTACTTGGGTTGGTTATACAGCAGTGCTCTAGATAATCCCCTTCGACTAGGTATGGAAAAAAACATCAATCACTGCAAGTCTGCCGTCAAAGTAGATGGCCCAAAACTTAAATTCTGTTCGCCCCTCTCACTTCCTTTCCCTGCTCCTCCTCCCTCCCCCACCTTCCCCGACACACAGCCTTCCCATCCCTCCCCCGTCCTTCCACTCTGAAGCTTGCCAAAATCCTAGACATTGAATCAAGTGAATATCTCTGGGTTTGACAAAAATCCGTTCCTTGAAAGATGCCTGTGCTCTTCTTCAACCATGATGTGAAGACCAGCATGAACTTTTCAGCTGGGAAAACACATTCTGGTTCTTTTGAACAAGGAAATGAACAGAAAGAAAGTCTGCAAACATTCTGTCACAGGTTGCTTGGCATGTGCTTGATCTTCTTTGATTACTTGCAGACAGTTACGACGCCATCGTGCTGTTGGGAGTGATGGGCCCTGCACACGTCTCTGTGGACGCCTTCACCGAAATGATTCGCCTCGTTAAGCCAGGTAAAGGCTTCTTCTTTTTCCTCCTCCTCCTCCTCTTCTTTTTCCTCCTCCTCCTCTTCTTCTTTTTTCCTCCTCCTCCCTCCTCTCTTCTTTTTCCTCCTCCTCCTCCTCCTCTTCTTTTTTTCCTCCTCCTCCTCCTCTTTTTCCTCCTCCTCCTCCTCCTCTTCTTTTTCCTCCTCCTCCTCCTCCTCTTCTTTTTCCTCCTCCTCCTCTTCTTTTTCCTCCTCCTCCTCCTCTTCTTTTTCCTCCTCCTCCTCTTCTTTTTCCTCCTCCTCCTCCTCCTCCTCTTCTTTTTTCCTCCTCTTCCTCCTCTTCTTTTAATTCATAAAATGATTCGCCTCGTTAAGCCAGGTAAAGGCTGCTTCTTTTTCCTCCTCCTCTTCTTTTTCCTCCTCCTCCTCCTCCTCCTCCTCCTCTTCTTTTTCCCTCCTCCTCCTCTTCTTTTCCTCCTCCTCCTCCTCCTCTTCTTTTTCCTCCTCCTCCTCTTTTTTTCCTCCTCCTCCTCCTCCTCCTCTTCTTTTTCCTCCTCCTCCTCCTCTTCTTTTTCCTCCTCCTCCTCCTCTTCTTTTTCCTCCTCCTTCTCCTCTTCTTTTCCTCCTCCTCCTCCTCTTCTTTTTCCTCCTCCTCCTCCTCTTCTTTTTCCTCCTCCTCCTCCTCTTCTTTTAATTCATAAAATGATTCGCATTATCAAACTAGTTAAAGTTTTTTTTTTATTATTTGTTCACAAAAAGTGGATCTAGCGGAAAAGGAACTAGTCAGCCTGACAGAACGCCCTGACGAATGTTCTTTCTGCTGCAATCGCATGGAGATCAGAGCTGAAAAGACAATACTTACGACCAACAACACCAACGGCATCAGCACGAACTTCGCTATCAAGGGAGAAAAAAAACTAGAGACAGTTTCAGAACGTCAAGCACCTCGGGGCAACTGTTTCAGATGAGATATCAAAACTTGAAGCGCTCTCCAGAGTTGTGCAAACGATAACAGCGCCACATAGACGAAGACTCATCTGGAATGAACAGACACAGCACAATCAGTTTCAAGATCAGACCGATGCGACCTACGCCTGTGAGACATGGACTCTGACAGCTGAACTTGAGAAAAGGATAAATGCATCAGAGATGAGATGCTTTCGGAACATCCTTAGCATCTCATTCAAAGACAACATTACCGGCTTGATGATCCAGACCAGATTAAGGCAAGCCGCTGGACCATTCGAAGACCTGTTGTCCACAGTGAAAAGAAGGAAATGGGATGGCATGGTCATGTATTAACAGGACTTGCCAAACCATTCTACAAGGAACGGTGCAAGGAGGCAGAAGGTGATGAAGACGAGAAAGATATTGGAGTGAATGGACTGGCCCCACACACAGCAATTGCCCAATAGCGTCTGAGAACCGGGAGGAGTGGAGGAAGCTGGTTGCAAAGACTTCTGTGGCGCTCAAATTGTCTCCGAGACTCAGAGGCGGGTGGTAGGTGAGCGCAAGATGCTACATTTGAACCTCCAGGACACACTCACGGCTTCCTACAATACCTGTTAGAGAATGATTGTTATTTCAAGATAGTTTTAGCTTTTTAACAATACATCGTAAGAATTCTCACGTTGTGGAGGGGGGGTGGGGGGGGGGGGGGGGAGAGGAGGTTAACTCACCACATAGACACACGCTGCGATCATGTTAGCAGCAAGTAATCAGTCTGACAGGACATGTTGCAAAAAATATTGCTACGGTCATTTTCAAAAATACATGTGACGGATTCTCAATGACTGGTTTGAGAGTCCACGATCAGTCCTCCCTACTTCCCATGGCATGGTCAGCAAGCCAGTAACTGTCGACTGCCTGTGTTCACTGGAAGAGAAAGCGACCAGTCCGTGCCTTCCTTCAAGCACTGAGAAGTGTGTTCTGGTTGAAACCAGGGACGGTGACTGCCGAAGTTATACTTGTGTCCTCCAGTGGCACTTGTTTCACGATTCAATTCATGTTGTTTTACAAAGAAAGGAGAGTTCAGTGGTAAGAATGCGGGAAAAGACATATTGTTTTGAATGACGTGATGAAGGGTTTTGATTCGGGAGACTTCGAATGCATCTAAGGTTAAAGAGGCCAAAGCGTTAAAGTCTCCCAGCTTAATGGCGGAAGAGATGTTAAACTGTTGAAAGATTGTCTGTATTATGGAAGATGCAGCTCATACAGATGTACATCCAGATTTTTTAAGGGAAAAATTACCACAAAAATAGACCGTTTTCAGCTCGCAATCAGAGACAACGGCTGAGTTCGCATCTCCTCTCTCTCTCTCTCTCTCTCTCTCTCTCTCTCTCTCTCTCTGTGTGTGTGTGTGTGGCCCCAAACACCGTTTCTCCCGTTTTGTCTGACAATGTGCTGAAGAGGTGCCCAGCTCTGCAACATCTCTGTTCAGGCTGGGCTATAACCACGGTTTCCTTACAGACGGGTGTGTGAAGTCCATGGTGTGTGAAAAAAAATCAAAGGTTTAAATCATGACAATTTTCTACCTTGGAAACTTAAATGCTGATAGCGACTTTATTTTCACAGAGCAGCTGGAGATGGTTGTGAACAATTTCACTCAAAAGTTAAATCATGACATTGTCTTTGCTTACGAGTTGAAAATGGCCTATTTTGGGATTTTTTTCCACGGTTCTCAGCCAAGAGCTCTCTCTCTCTCTCTCTCTCTCTCTCTCTCTCTCTCTCTCTCTCTCTCTTTCTCTCTCTCTCTCTCTCTCTTACACCCTTGAGCGCGCGTGCACGTACACACACACACACACACACACACACACACACACACACACAAAAGAGCGCGCATGTGTGTACAGAACTCTCCTCTCTCTCTCTCTCTCTCTCTCTCTCTCT
>JADBJO010003528.1:112500-122500 GCA_016801955.1 Conus betulinus
GTCCTTGCCTTCTTTTTCGCTTTTTCAAGAATGAGTATCGGGAATGTTTAGAACGTCAGGCGCCACAGCCATGAGTGGGAAAACTTACGATCATTTATCATGGCCATGATTACAGTCCTCATTCGCCACGCTTCTGTACGTTTGATTTGTATTTCTGAAGCTTCTGTAAGCCGTTCTTCCTTTTCTGATTCTTTATTTGTTTGTTTCTGCTTTCGTGTTTATATACAGAAGTATATCAGCACTGCTTTTGTCGCATGGAAACGGTATGAAAGTGTCAGCTCACCAAACATTAGATTAGAAATAAACCCAGACGCTGTGTACCACACGCTTAAAACATTAAACTTTGCATTTGAATGTCCGTCGGCAAACGGAAAACACAAACTGCATGGCGAGCAAGTGCCGACTGAAATGGAGGGGAAAAAAAAAACGACGAGTAGAGGTGGAAAAAAATAGGTGGGAGGCCCTACTTAAAAAAATACGTAAGTAAATAAAGACTTGAAACAAACAAAAAAAAATTAGCAAAATAGGAGGTTGGAGGAATAAAGAAATATTTCTTTGGGGGGAATAAACCAGTTCTGGATTTACAGGCTACAATTTAAAACCACAGAGAACATTACCGAGCGACAATGGTATGTAACTTAATTTTAAGTCATTAGTCTTGCGCATGTCCCACCAGGTTTATGCTTCCTCCAGATCTATGTTACCCCATGGTCAGTGTTTACCCCCCCCCCCCCCCCCCCCCCCCCCCCCCCCCCCCCCCACCCCCACCCCCCCACACACACACACACGCAAAGAGAGACAGAGAGAGAGAGGGAGAGGAGGCGAGCTATTGTTGAGCCGGTCGTGGACTTTTTTTTTCAGAGCTCCGTGTTCTTGGTGGTGGTTGTTGTTGTTGTCGTTGTTTTCCTATAACGGCAAGTTTCCACCCATTAGTGTTTTACTTTGTACACACAGTTTCTGTCAACATACCGGTCAATTCGATGTGTTGTAGAGCTGTGTGTGGCTCTTTTAACTGGACTTTCCTGACTGTCATAGGTGAACGCCCTCGGGAGAAAGCAGCTATGCGAGTCCGCTCAGGATCAGTCAGTGCGCCAGTGACAGTTGTGCTTGTGTTGTTGTTCTCATTCTTACTTCAACGCGGATATATCGAAGCGAACCCCGGCCCCAGCAAGAAACAAGAATGTGACGATGAGGCGGGGTCGACCTGTCTTGTTACATTCGTTCAGAATGCTGCGGGTTAAATGAGGGCAAAGCGGAAAATGCAAGAATCCCGTGCACACCATCCCTGGTGGGATGAGTAGTGTGAGCGTGCAAAAGTAAGGAAATACCAATATTTGGATATATACAGAAGGTTTCAAAGGGAGGATTTAGTCAATTATCTGAATCAGAAAGATCAATAAAGAATGGTGTGAAAGTAGATGAGCAGTACAAAATGAGCGGGTTTTAAACGAATCGGATGCTGCGTGTTTTGATACCGATTCCAGAGCGTTTTGGCAAAAAAGTTAAGTCACTGACAACAAAATCGAATAGTTCGAAATCGATCTCGCCTATTTCTTTGTATGATTTCTTTAAGAGTTTGTTTAATGTAGAGCAATCAGCGGGTGACTCAGATTTCAGCCGGGAGGTTGAAGATGTCCTAGATAATCATGTACCGAGAAACTGCAGTGATTGTTTAAATACCCAAGTAGATGGGGGACATTTCGGAGGTTGATATTCGTAATGTTATTCGTGGAAAAGCATCTGGACCAGATGGTCTGTACTCTGATTTTTTTCATTCACGTTGAAGGTGTTCTTGTTAAATTTCTGTATGGAAAGTGGGGAGTACCAGTCATATTCCCATTACACAAAAGGGTACTTCAAGTAAAACAGAAATTACAGAGAGATTCCATTGTTGAACGTAATCAGTAAATTATGCAGTGCAGTAATTAATAACAGACTAAAGGATTTTTGTGATGCAAATAGTACTATTCCTGAAGCTCAAGCACGTTTTTGCAAAGACTACAGTACCACAGACAACATTTTTTCGCTTCAATCACCAGTTCAGAAATACTTTAAAAAAAAACATGGTAGTTGCATTTACACACTCCTTGTAGATTTCTCCAAAGCATTTGATAGTATACACAGCCAAAAGCTGCTGTATCTCATGTTACAGAAAACGGGCATCCACAGAAAAATGTTCAAAACACTAAAGACTACATGTAAACGTGAAAGCCACTATCAAAGTGGGGACCAGGATAACTTAGTACTTTGACTGTGTCAGGTGTAAGGCAGGGCTTTGTTTTAAGTTCATTATTTTTCTCAATTTTTTTTTCTTAAGTTACATGTTGACTTATTCGATTGTGGTACAAGAGGTGTCACATTTTTTTTTTTCAGATCCACTTGACATTTTTCTGTTGATGTATGCAGATGATATTGCATTACTTTCTGACTCTGTGGCAGACTTGCAGAAGAAGATAGAGCGTCTGGAAAAAATACTGTCCAAAATGGGGACTGACTGAATATAGATAAAACCAATGTGGGTGTGTTTAAAAATAGTGGTTTCATAAAATCAACTGAAAAATGGTGTGATGATGGTAAGCAGATCCAGGTTGAAACCTAGCTACAATTATCTTGGCGTTATATTGTCAGCCGCATTAAAATAAACTGGTCCAGGTATATCGAAAATCTGTGAGGTAAGGCTCTGAGAGCGGTGACAGGAATAAAAGATTGCGTGTTAAACTTCGAGGAATTCTGCTGTTATGTTATTCAAAATTTTTGACACAAAAATAAAACCTATTCAGTTGTCTGGTTATGAGATTTGGGAGGGGGGGGGGGGGGGTGTAAAAAATATGATGTGATTAAGAAAGTCCGGATTAAATTCTGCAAGATAGTTTTGGGAGTTGGGAGGGATGTTAAAAAACACTGCTCTTGGGTTTGTGGGAAGATATCCTTTCTATATTTATACACATATTGTGAAATATTGGTGCAGACTTTGTGTATGTCTCACAATAGATATAAAAAAACAATGCTTCAAAATGCTGCAAAAATACGATCATAGTGGTAGGGAAAACAATGGATTACACGTGTAAAACTGCTGTTTGCACTTACGGCTTCGGATATGTATGGCAGATGCGGAATGTGGGGAATGCTTCTTGGTTAATACACCTCCTCAAACAACGATTGAAGGATTCATGTCATCAAGACTGGCATTCTTCGCTTTGATAATGCCCTGACTATTGTATGCATCATCCAGTGAAGTGATGGCCAATTATGTGAGTCAGTTGACTACTCGCGAACATCGTCGTCGTGTTTTGTGTCTGTTTAGATGCAGTCGGTTACCGCTGAATAGTATATGTCACTCGACTCAACACACATCATTGATCTATTTTGTAAACATTGTGACGATCATGGTATTGAAATTTATGTCATTTCATGTAATTTGTCCAAAATATTCCATTTGTTTGCAGAAAATTCATACTCTTGTATTATGATAGTTTACTTTCAGAATTTGAGATGCAGTTATGAGGTAGAAATATGTCAAATGGATTGTTTATTGAAAGTTGCAATGTTTACAACTAAATCCTTAAATTGAAGGAAAAGAAACCTCTGTGCCTATAACTGATCCATAAGGTAAACAATCACCTGTGATGCACATGAATTTGGCCGTGTACTTCTTGTTTGTTTGTCATTATGTTTTTTTTTTCAAAACTCGCCTATACCATGCCAATTATTGTGCAGTTCCGTTTTCCTGTTCATAAAGGGCCAGATGGCCCGCAAAAAACTGTATAACCATTATGATTGTTATTATCATGATTATTATCATTATTACAGACAGAGAGAGAGAGAGAGAGAGAGAGAGAGAGAGAGAGAGAGAGAGAGACAGACAGACAGACAGACAGACAGACACAGAGTCCTTTAAATGAGCTTGTAAACCGAGGTTTCGTGTGTGAAGGCACACATAAGATCATCCACACAAAACCCATCACTGATTGTCGGAAGAGGGGGCCAGTTTGGCCCTTTGGTTTGGATGACACGTTACACTTAGCATGCAGCTGCGTGATAAAATAGGAATTATGAGGGAAGGAAACCGGGTGACTAATACTGACTGAAATGATGCGGGAAACTGTTGAATGTAGCGCCAGCAGGCAGGATTGTAAACGGCCAAGAGCTTGGTCTCTAACCGAGGATAGGCGCCATATACATAATCTTGATGAAGATGATGATGATGATGAATTATGGTAACAACAATATCCACAACAACAGTATCCACAACAACAGTGATGATATTATAATGATGATAACGATAACGACAATCATAATAATAATGATAATAATGATAACAACAACAATAATGATAGTAGTAGTAATGATAACAGCAACAACAACAACAACAACAACAACATCAAAACAACAGCAACAACACTACAGGTCGCTGTTTCCCCATTTCTCAGACATCCTAGTTTGAAGTTGTCAAATACGTCGGCTGGCCCACATCCAGGTCAAAGGTCGCGTTGCCCCACTTCGGATACTGAGACCCACATTGAGTTGAAATGTCGAGTGATCGGTAATAAGTCAACTGACCTAAGAAAGGTCACAATGACCCGGAGTGTTTAAGGTTCAGTAACCCAATATGGTATGTGGTGACCCTGACCTAGGCCAAAGGTCAAGTGACCCAAAATTTAATAGTTCTGAGCCAAAAATGGAGTATGTTCATCCACATCTAGCTTGAACGTCAAGTGACCTAGAATGAGATTTTGTGACCTTGATTGAAGTGAAAGTGCCAGTGGCGATGATGCAAGTCCAGGTTATGACTTAGGGGACCCAGACAGGGTCATTTTGACCCACATTGATTAATGTTAAGTCATCCGTAACTACTCAAGTGAACTCACCTTATAATGAAAATCATCTGAGCCAGACTAGGATATTAAGACCCCCCCCCCCCCCCCCCCCGTCTAACTGTCTATCTCTCTCTCTCTCTCTCCCTCCCCCCCCCTCTCTCTCTCTCTCTCTCTCTCTCTCTCTCTCTCTCTCTCAGAGATATTCAAATCTTTTGACTTCAAAATGCGAATTGGTATAATCATTATGTCCGACATGTTGCGACCCAGACCGACGTTAAAATCAAGTGAATAACAACATGTTGTCATCGTGTCACATCTTTTCTTTCAATTCCTATTTTTCTTTCAAAACTGCGTACATGCATTTTGGTGCTGTTTCGCTTCCACAAACTGTGTATGCGGTGTGCGTGTGTATGTGTGTGTGTGTGTGTGTGTGTGTGTGTGTGTGTGTGTGTGTGTGTGTGTGTGTGCACGTTCTCGTTCAATTAAGGTGACCGAATGGCACACGAGCATGAAAATGGCCTTGAAAAAGCATCACCATCATTTTGGGATAAACTGATGGATGACGTCGACCATGGGAAAAACCTCACCAACGAAGAAGTCGTCCATTTTTACGACGCCTGGGCAAAAGACAGAGTTATGGACGAGGTGGGTTTTTATCTATTCATTATTCATTATTTGATTGTGGGGCAAAAAAAAAAAAGGGGGGGGGGGGGGGGGGGCTCATATACCTAATTCCTCATCTACACACATACATGTGCACAGGGAAAGAGGGAAGAGGGAAGGAGAACTTATGTAGAGGAGAGAGGGTATATGCAATTGAAAGAAAATATGATGGAGAAGAGGAAGGGGGTGGGTATCTTAGTGAAGAATAGATTGATGTGGTGAATGAAGAGAGTGTAGGGGAGAGGGGAAAGGAAGATAGCTGGAGTTACGTACGCGGTAAATGCTGGGGGACATGGCAGTGGTGAGTGTATATTGGTGAAAGGTTCCTTGGCAGCTATGTGCATGCTACTTTTGGATTTTGATAACATGAGGGTGGAGGGAAGAATGGGAGGGATTAAAAAAATCAAAAATTTTTTTTTCAGATAGCATTTTTGTATGAACAATATGTCTGTGATGATGCATAAAGATGATACAGGTAAATGCCATGGAGTTATACGCAGGTGTGACACGCGTAAAAGTTAATAAAGCCATGTTCCCTGCGGTCAGACCCGAGAGATGCAGGCACCTGTAGTGTTACTCCAGAAAAATCTGAGCCACGATTGAAGACGCTGATGCATAAACAGGATGAAATTCGACTATGTGGTTCAAGTCTTCCCTTTTAAACCCACAGTATACTCAAAAGTTCTGACTAAGAGACCGGAGCGAGAAAATACCACATATATTTTTGTTTAAGACGAGTCATAAACCCTGGACTTGTCATTCCTTAATCTGCGTAAATAACCACTGCACTACCAAAGCTGGCTAGCTGTTTGTTTATTGCCACAGACTCGAAGACACGACACAAGCTTCAGCTCTAAGGCTGTACTCACAGGGTTCCCTTTGGCGTGTTGGAGTTTTGGTCATTTCGATTCCCGCTGGCCAGAATGCCAGTTTTCAAGTTGGGCACTGGCGAAATTTGAACTCACGACATCTGACTGTGGACTCAGTGTTCTACCGCTGAGTCATCTTCCACTAATGAACTTCGAGTGGTGAGATTTATGTCCTATTTGCTCAGAGATTCTTAAGGGTGAATGTTCCCAGGCTGAGTGAACTACTCTTACGAAGAAGTTTATATCGCTGCCGAAGCAACAAAAATATTTCTCTTCCATATTTTGTTATCGGCAGAGTCAGAGAAAACCGTATCTCTTATGTGTGATAGAGTGGGAAAATATGGCTTTGTCATCTGCACTATCGGCAGGATCGAAAGAGAAATCTTTTTATTTTGTATAATCAGTAAAATCAGGAAACCGTTTCTTTCTCAGTGACCGGCGGAATAAAAACAAATAAAAATCTGTTACGTGCGATTCAAACAATCAGAAACAGGCTTTTAATGAGCAACCAACCGTATAAAAGAATGAATAAAGAATAAGTCTTACACATTCCTGAAGTCGGAAGAAACAGAAAATGTCTTTTTCTTATGTACAGTCGGTAGGTAGAAAAAGGAAATGTTTCTCACATTTGCATTTCTTTTTCTTTTTGAAATCTCACACTTATGTGCAATTGGTGGTCGAAAAAAAAAGTTGCTTCCCTTCTGTGGATTCACGGTTTACAAAATAAACAAACAAAAAACCTTTCCATTATATGCAGATGGCAATCCACCAAAAAGATATATCTTTTAAATAATCTTTCGCTTATGTTCCGGGGGCTGGAAGAGCTCATTGGTAGAGCGCCAGACTTGTAATCTTGGTGATCCTGGGGTTGCGCCGGGCTCGCAATCTTGGTGATCCTTGGGTTGAGGGTTCGAAACTCCGCCGGGCCGTTTCGGTAGAGGTTTTTTTTTTTTTCCATTGGAGTTAACATTGGTTCTGACTCCATTTCCATACAGTCCTTCGAATGACACTATAAACCGAAGTTTGTGTGCGGATGCATGCATAACATGTTGCACACGTAAAATCCCATCACCAACTTTCGGAAGAGAAGGCCAGTTGGCCGTTAGTATGGATGACACATTACACATAGCGTGCACCCTGCGTGAGAAATGAAAAGAAAGAAGGAAGGTAAGGAAAGTGAGTGAACGATATTGAACGATATTGACTGGATGTCACGGGAAACGACTGAATGAAGCGCCAGCTACCCAGGGAGGCAGCCTGTTGTGTAAACGAGTGTGGATTGTAAAGCGCTTAGAGCTTGGTCTCTAGCCGAGGATAAGCGCTTTATAAGAATTCATGATAATAATGTGCAATTAGCGGTTCAGAAAAAAGCAACTGTTTTACTTGTGTGCAATTGAATTTCAAAAAAATCTTTCTCTTGTCTGCAATCGGCAGAGTCCTAATGTATTTTCGTAATGTTCAGTCTGCAGAGTCCTAATGTCTTTTTGCACTGTTCAGTCGGCAGAGTCATAATGTCTTTTTGCACTGTTCAGTCGGCAGAATCCTAATGTGTTTTCGCACTGTTCAGTCGGCAGAGTCATAATGTCTTTTCGCACTGTTCAGTCGGCAGAGTCCTAATGTCTTTTCGCACTGTTCAGTCGGCAGAGTCCTAATGTCTTTTCGCACTGCCTAATGTCTTTTCGCACTGTTCAGTCAGCAGAGTCCTAATGTCTTTTCGCACTGTTCAGTCGGCAGAGTCCTAATGTCTTCTTGCACTGTTCAGTCGGCAGAGTCCTAATGTCTTTTCGCGCTGTTCAGCCGGCAGAGTCCTAATGTCTTTTCGCACTGTTCAGTCGGCAGAGTCCTAATGTCTTTTCGCACTGTTCAGTCAGCAGAGTCCTAATGTCTTTTCGCACTGTTCAGTCGGCAGAGTCCTAATGTCTTCTTGCACTGTTCAGTCGGCAGAGTCCTAATGTCTTTTCGCGCTGTTCAGCCGGCAGAGTCCTAATGTCTTTTCGCACTGTTCGTCGGCATAGTCCTAATGTCTTTTCGCGCTGTTCAGCCGGCATAGTCCTAATGTCTTTTCGCACTGTTCAGTCGGCAGAGTCCTAATGTCTTTTCGCACTGTTCAGTCGGCAGAGTCCTAATGTCTTTTCGCGCTGTTCAGCCGGCAGAGTCCTAATGTCTTTTTCGCACTGTTCAGTCGGCAGAGTCATAATGTCTTTTTGCACTGTTCAGTCGGCAGAGTCCTAATGTCTTTTCGCACTGTTCAGTCGGCAGACAGGAAAGAAACGTTTTCCCCAAACAGACAAGTCAGATACGCATCTGGCGCATTATTAACATCATTGTCAATCTAGTCAATTGACATCTTCAGTTCTGCACGCATTTCATCATTAAAAAGGTGTCTCTGATTAAGTGTTTGCTTACATTCTTCAACCCACACATTCTTCTGTTGCAAATTCAACAAATTGTTGATCAATTTTGTCCACATGGAGAGGGAACACGAACTCTACTGGGAGATGTGATTAGATCCTATACGTCCCAGAACTGAAGATTAACACATGGCACAAACAAGGGCAAGAAGGTCTTTTTGAAAAAAAAATGATATTACCGTTAATGCTGTTCCCGGAATCAGATATGTATGTATAGCAACCTCGTGGGTCGCTCTTACACGTACCAGTCAGTATACATCATCCCACAGCAATACAACTTACTGTAGTTGTTCAAACGGCATTCTTCAGAACAACGATTTACACCAAGGTTGTCTTTTGTATTGTATGTCATTGTCACTATCTGCATGGACGTTCTGAGGTGTACAGTTCACACGGGGGGAGGGAGAGGGAACGGAGTGGGAGGAAAAAAATGGGGCGATGGGAAGAAAATATTGGTGAAGTGGGGCAAGCTTGTGTGAATTTGGGGGAAGAGGGGAGGAGGAAGAGCGGACTGGAGAGGACAGAAGGTGAGTTTGGAAATAGAGTGCTAGTCGTGTTGGAGATCGAAAGAAGTCTCTGTCTGTCTGTCTGTTTGTCTGCCTCTGCCTGTCTGTCTGTCTGTCTGTCTCTCTCTCTCTCTCTCTCTCTCTCTCTCTCTCTCTCTCTCTCTCTCTCTCGAAGAAGAAGAAGAAGAAGAAGAAAGAAGAAGAAGAAGAAGAAGAAATCCAATAAACTGTTATTAGATAAATGGTAATGTCAAAAAATAAAAGCAATAACGAATCCAGAGATTCTGATTATAAAAGTAATTTCATGAGGCAACAGCTTAAAAGATACAACATATCTGGCTTACTGATAGTTCCAACATTTTCCAACGTTGTTACAAACAAATATAAATGAAGTTCAAAGTGATGTTTTAAAAGATGTGTATCACAACATGAATAGTTCAGTTTACAAAGATGCAGTGTTTACTAGCAATAAGAAAACAGAAGAATCAAAAAGTGGTTAGTCCTGATGGTATTAGTGGTGTGAGCTGTTTAAATATCCATGTAAAGAGGTCATGCTTTTTCTTTTTTTTTTTTCTTCTTAAACATGTCAGTAAGTTACTTAATAATTCATTTCCCTTGCACTTCGACTGACTCTGTCATTCTACATATATTTGTTTTCAAATGTGACATCTATAAGCCGTATAACTATACAGTAATTTTCCTTTGTCATATTAGCTTTAAATCATTCAGCATGA
>JADBJO010003528.1:127500-135000 GCA_016801955.1 Conus betulinus
CCCCCCCCCCCCCCCCCCCCCCACATTCTCCGACACACACAGCTTTCCCACACCTTTCCACCCCTTCTACACTGAAGCTTGCCAAAATCCTGGACACTGAATGTAGTGTATTATCTCTGGGTTTGACAAAATCCTTTAAACGATGCCTGTGTTCTTCCTCAACCATGGTGTTGAAAACCAACATGAAATTTCAGCTGGGAAAACAAATGTTGTTCTTTTGATCAAGGAAATTTAAAGAAAGAAATTCTGTGAATGTTCTGTCACAGGCTGCTTGGCATGTGCTTTATCTTCTTTAATTACTTGCAGACAGTTACGACGCCATCGTGCTGTTGGGAGTGATGGGCCCTGCACACGTCTCTGTGGGACGCCTTCACCGAAATGATTCGCCTCGTCAAGCCAGGTAAAGGCTGCTTATTATTCTTTTCCTTCTTCTTCTTCTTTTGTTTTTTTTTTTTTTCTTTGAGGTACAAAATGATTTACCTTTTCAAGCCAGGTAAAGTCTTCTTCTTCTTCTTCTTCTTCTTCTTCTTCTTCTTCTTTCTTTCTTTCTTTCTTTCTTTCTTTTTTTTCTCTGAGTTTTAAAAACAGTTTTATTTTGTCAAACGAGAGGAAGGTTCATTCTACTTTATTATATTTCATTTATGTTTTGTTCATAAACAGTGGATCTAGCGCAAGATGCTACATTTGATCCTCTAGGACACTCTCACAGCTTCCTAAAACACCTCTTAGGAGTGATTGTTATTTTAATTCCATGTTTAACTTTTTAACAATACGCCGTGAGTATTCTCAATCAGGGGATAACTCACCACATAGACACACGCTGCGATTAGGATGTTAGCAGCGAGCGAGCATCAGTCTGACAGGACATGTTGCAAGAAATATTTCTATGGGCAAGTGACCGCTTTGAGAGTACACGTGCAGTCCTTCCTACTTCACATGACATGGTCAGCAAGCCAGTAACTGTCGACTAGCTGTGTTCACTGGAAGAGAAAGCGACCAGTCCGTGCCTTCCTTCAAGTGCTGAGAAGTGTGGACTGGGCGGTCATTGCCGAACGCAATGGCGGCATAGGTATTCTTACGTTCTCGAGCGGTAGAAGTTGTTTTGCGATTCAGTTCATGTTGTTTTACAAAGAAAGAAGAGTTCAGAGATAAGACTGCGGGAAAAGACCATGTTTGTTGAAATGACGTAATGAAGGGTTTTGATTCGGGAGACATGGAATCAATTTAAGGTTAAAGGTCAAGTTGTTTAAAGTCTCATAGCTAAGTGGCCGAAGGGTCGGTCAACTTTGGAGAGATTCGCCATGTCCAGGGTGCTGCATTTTGGAAGATATAGCACATACAGAGGTCCATCCATATCTTCTAAGAGAAAAATGACCACAGATCATTTTCAACTTAGGAGCAAAAACAACAGCAGAGGTGCACATGTCCCCCCCCCCCCCTCTCTCTCTCTCTCTCTCTCTCTCTCTCTCTCTCTCTCTCTCTCTCTCTCTCTCTGTCTCTCTCTCTCTCTCTCTAAACTTATCGTTTCTTCAAATCCTAATTGCAGCCTGATAAATATTTAACTGATATTACAATCTCTAAATTTTGCAAATGTTCGTGAGATTTCCAGTTGGTAGTGGTGATTTGAATGTCGGTCAAAGATATACACTAAACTCCAAAACCTGTCCATTCTGTCACCAAATCGAGGACGAAATATATCCTGTCCATCCTGTAAAGATTTAAGAGATAAACACATTTTGCCTCATACTAGAAATGTTCATCAAGTATCATTGTTTCTTTTACTACAAAATAAAAAGAGAATTGTAACTCGCTCTGTAGATATGCTCATTTTTCAAAGCACTGAAACGAAGCGAAGAGCTGCTATCAATTAACACACAAATGCCAGAGTAATTTCAGGAAAACATAAAGTTTTTGCTATGGAAATATTTTCTTTAATAGTTTTCAGTATAATGTGCCGAGCATGTGTGTGATCTGCTTTTGTTTTTGACCTCATTGCGGATAGGTCGGTGGCCTTTGCAATTAAAACTATTTGAGTTTGATTTAGGACACAGACAAACAGAGTACTCTGTTTGTCTGTGTCCTTGGCGGTAACTAACCCCCTCTCTATCTACGTGTTGCTTCATTTTCTGCGCTCAGTCACTCCGTTTTGAAACTTTTTTTTTTTTTTTTTTTTTTTTTTTTTTTTTTTGCTGTCCCAACCTCTGCACCACTTTCAGAGGCAGTGCACCCACACCGCTCATTCCGACACCCCGTCCACAGCCACAGCCCGGTCAGGCCCCGCCGCAGCCCCGGGACCGACAACCCACAGGGCGGAGTCAATGTCGAGTCGTTAAGAGGCAACCCACCGGAGGAGACACTGCACTGCTGCCGAGTCACTTCGGTGGTGTTCAGTGGCGCCTGTTCTGATCTAACATACGCAGGACACCACCTACTAAGCCCCCCTACTGACGACATAATTGCTTAGTCGCAGAGCCGGCGTGAGTGAGCTCTCCCTCCAGAGGGCGCCACCACGTCCGTCCAACGACAGCTCCCATGGACTCGCCAATACCGGTGACCCCGACGGAACCAAACCAAGGCCACAGACGTGGAGAAGACATCGAAACTGAGGTCACCATGAGAGCAGGGCATGAAGGGCCACAGAACCTGGGACATTTTTTTTTTTTTTTTTTTTTTTTTTTAATGCTGATCGATGAGAATGAGGATGATATTAAGATGATGCTACGGATTTCCATTTCGGTCTGAGACTACATGACAGGGCTGTACTCTACGCTTCCTTTCATAATATATCCCGGCGTCAACCAGGCCGAGAGATACAGACACCTGCAGTGTTGGTCAGGAAATTTGAGCAACACTCTCAGAAACGCATCCATTAAGTGGATGAAACTCGACTGTATGGTCCCAGTCTTCCCCAACTGAGTCCGCAGCAAACTCAACTCTGGGTAGGAGCCGGTCGGGGCAGAAAAACCCACATGCCTCTGATGGGATTCGAACCCACGACCTCCCAGCCGGGAGTCCGCGACGCTAACCACTTCGCCACGGCGGCTGGTCCGTTTTGAAACTTGTTTGAGTTTCTCTCTCTCTCTCTCTCTCTCTCTCTCTCTCTCTCTCTCTCTCTCTCTCTCTCTCTCTCTTATTCCTAACTCTTAACCATGTACACTGTACATTTGTGCGCGCGCGCGCGCGCGCGTGTGTGTGTGTGTGTGTGTGTGTGTGTGTGTGTGTGTGTGTGTGTGTGCACGTGCGTGCGTCCGTCCGTGCGTGCATGTGTGTGTGTGTGTGTGTGTGTGTGTGTGTGTATGTGTGTGTACGTGTGTGTGTGTGTGTGCTGTGATGTACACAGGCGGATACATACTCAATCTGACCCGCGCTGACTTCCTGGATAGATGCCACGAGTACGCCAGCCAATGGCAGCCCGCTGTGGAACGTCACGTGACAGCAGGAAAATGGCGTCTGTTGAAAAGAGCAACGTTACGAAAAGCATTATGGGGGCAGAGCGGGCCATTTACACGTGTTTCAGATATGCTGACACTGTTTCTTTCACGAGGGGTTCGCCTGCAGCGTCCATGGGCGTCTGGGCTAAGAGCATGACTTGATCTTCTTCGTTTTTCTCCTCCTCCTGTTCACCACCTCCTCCCCCTTCTTTCCCTCCTCCTCCTCCCTACTCTCCTCCTCCTCTCTCCTCCGCCTTATCTGCCTTTTCCCCCTCTTCCTCCTCCTCACCCCCTTCCTCCTTTCTCCTCTTTCTTTTGGTTTTCCTCCCTCTCCTCCTCCTCCTTTTATTCTATTTCCCTTTTTCTCCTCTTTCTTTTTGTTTTCTCCTCCTTCTCCTCCTCTCCTTATTTTATTTCCCTTTTCTCCTCTTTCTTTTGGTTTGGTTTCTTCCGCCTCCTCCTCCTCCTCCTCCTCCTCCTTCTATTCTATTTCCCTTTTTCTCCTCTTTCTTTTGGTTTTCTTCCGCCTCCTCCCTCCTCCTCCTCCTTCTATTCTATTTCCCTTTTTTTCTCCTCTTTCTTTGGTTTTTCCTCCTCCTTCTCCTCCTCTCCCTTTCATTTTATTTACCTTTTTCTCCTCTTTCTATTGGTTTTCCTGCTCCTCCTCCTCCTCCTCCTCCTTTTATTCTATTTCCCTTTTTTCTCCTCTTTTTTTCTTTTTCCTCCTCCTCCTTCTCCTCCTCTCCTTTTATTCTATTTCCTTTTTTTCTCCTCTTTCTTTTGGGTTTCCTCCTCCTTCTCCTCCTCCTTCTCCTTTTATTCCATTTCCCTTTTTCTCGTCTTTCTTTTGATTTTCCTCCTCCTCCTCCTCCTGCTCCTCCTCCTCTTTCTTTTCATCAATCTCCTTCTCTTCCTCCTCTGTGGGGGTCTTGTTCTCCCCAACCTCCTCTTCTTCTTCTTGAATCTCTTTCTCCTTCTCGCTTTCTTCTTCCCCTTCTGCCTACTTCACCTTCTACTTCTTCCTCATTCTGCTTCTTCTCTTTCTCCTTTCATTCCTCATTTTTCTTTCTCCCCTCTTCTTTCTTCTGCTTCTCCCGTACACGTTTCCCCTCCTTGTCCTGCATCACTTTCTTTTCCACATCCACCTTCTCTTTCTCACCCTTCTACACTTCTTTTTTCCCCCTTTCACTTCTCCCTTCTCCTCGTATTCTTCTCCTTCTCCTCTTTCCCGTCATCCTTCTCTATCTCCATTTCCCTTTTCTCCCCATCTCCTCTTCCCTCCAACCTTCTAATCCTTCCCCTCCTTCTACACCTCATTGTCTTCTTTCTTTTCTTTCTTTCTTCTTCTTCCTTCTTCTTCTTCTTCTTCTTCTTCTTCTCTTCTTCTTCTTCTTCTCCGACCCTTCGCCTCCTTCTTTTCCGCCTCAACCTGCTTCTCTCCCTCTTCCTCGTCTCCTCCTTCTCTCATCTTCTGCCTCGTTGTCCTCCTTCTCTCATTCATCTTCCTCGATCTCCTTTTCCTCCTCCTTATCCCCACCCTCTTCACCTACTCTTCTCCTTCTCCCCCTCCTCCCCTCCTTCTTATTCTCCTCCTACTTCTTCCCATTTTCTTCCATTTCTTCTTCCCTTTTCCTCCTCCTCCTCCTCCTCCTCCTTCTCCTTTCACTCATTCTCCTTCTCCTTCTTGTACTCCTCCACTCCTTTTTTTTTTTTTTACTAATCCTTCTCTCTGTTCGCTTCCCTTTCATCCTTTTCCTTCTCCTTTCCTTCTCCTCATCCTCCTTCTGGTCCTCCTTCTCCTTTTTTGCCCCTCGTCCCACCCTTCTTCTTTTGCTATTTCTCCTGTAACTTTCTCTCTTTCTCCTCGTCTTTTCTCTTCCCCTCCTCCTTCTTCTTCTCCTTCTCTTGTTTTCTCCATCCTCCTATCCTCCTCCTTCTTCTTCCCGCCCCTTCTTATTTTCCTCCTTCTCCTCTCCCCTTCTCCCCTCCCCTTCTCCTTCTCTTCCTATTCCTTGCCCTCCTGGTCTTCCTACTCCGGCTCATGTTTCTTCTCCCCGCCTCTTTCTCCTCTTCCTCCTCCTCCTCCCCTCCTCTTCCTCACCCACCTCTTCTTCTCCTTCGTCTTCTTCTTCTCCTCCTCAGATCTCCTCCTGCTCCTGCTCCTGTTTCTTTCTTTTCTTCCTTCCGTCCTTCCTTCCTCCTCCTTTTTATTCACTTTCGTCTTCGTGTCATCTCAGCGGAGGAACGATCCACCGAAAATTCTGACTACTCCGCACAGCGTCAGACAAGTGTTGGTTTTTGACACGGGTTCGAATGCACTCCACAGCAAACCTTTCATGGCAGCACGTCGCCGTATGGCCACCCACCAAAGAAGGCTCTGGTACTGCAACTTGGTCGTACGTCCTCGATGGTGCTCAGCAGTGCTTGTTCCGATTCAGAGGCCACCTCCACGCCCTGCCACTGCCATTGTCTTTGATTCTGCTGATGGGAGTTGCCTATTAATGCGACATGTGGAAGGCATGGTGACTGAGATCATTAGGAGGGCAGAGCAATTAGGGCCATTCGTTTTTATGTTTTCTGGATTTCGTATGCACATACCGCATACATTGGCGGACACACACACACACACACACACACACACACACACACACACAACACACACACACACACACACACACACACACACACACACACACACACACACACACGCGCGCGCGCGCACACGCGCGCGCACACACACACACACACACACACACACACACACACACACACACACACACACACAATTTCAATAGTGGCACAGCGTTAAGTAGGAACCCCTAGGTTTTACTAGCGCGTTGGGTGCATGCGCTGGTCAGACGTTTGCTGAGTCGCATGCATGAGACCCTCGTCTTGGAAATGTTCATCCCGGCTATACATTTGTTTATCCATCAGCTGTAATTATGCTCAGTGGAGTGTCAATGCTGAGCATATGTGGGGTGGTGTATCATGGGCAAGTCCGCACGCAGTGACACCTCATTGATGAAATCAAAACTGAAACTGGAACGTGTCCTTTTGTGAAAAGAAGACTGATCATGAGGATGTCGTGGAGTTCCATTGTGATATGATGCCACGTGACATGGCTGTACTCTTTTGATTCTTTTTCCTAACAGCGTAGGGAATACAGGCCCAGGATCCGCTGTCACCTGCAGGTTTAGTTGGGAAGTGTGCATTGACACAAATAACGAAACTCACATTGCTTTCAGGAGCTGTCTGGAAGGCTATGTAAGCTTCTTCTTCATCCAGTCTGGATGAGAAACCTAGGAACCAAAGTGTTGGAAATGATTTTTTTTTTTTTTTTTTTTTTTTTTTTTTTTTAGTGTTGCTGAATTTTGATGGAGGATGCTGAAGTTGTTTCTCAAACAAACAAAAACTGTTTTCTTGAAGCTGTTCTGGTTGACACAGTAAATAAAGACCAAGGTTTCTTCGTGGGACATTTCAGAATTTTTTTCTTTCGACATGTACTGAAATTAAATTCATGATTCCATTGATTTCAAAGAATATGACTCATGACATTCGGTGCCACATTTCCACATGCTTTCTGAAGAGTGGATATATGACACTAAAGCTTATAAACTATGTTTGAAAGTTTGAAATCTGACACATAACAGAACAACTCGTGAATAATGCTTGAGAATCTCCATACGACACAAAGCATATGAACAAGGAGCAATAACCAACGATACTGCACCAAATATTACAGCTTATAGATACTGTTTGAGAGACAACGACGTGACTCGTTGCTTATAAATGATGCTGGAATACCCACGATCTCTCTCTCTCTCTCTCTCTCTCTCTCTCTCTCTCTCTCTCTCTCTCTAGCTATATCTCTTTCTGCATGTCTGTCTGTCTCTGTCTGTCTCTCTGTCTCATTCTCTCTCTGTGTGTCTCTCTGTCTGTCTGTCTGTCTGTCTGTCTGTCTGTCTGTCTGTCTCTCTCTCTCTCTCTCTCTCTCTCTCTCTCTCTCTCTCTCTCTCTCTCTCTCTAGTCTGGTATGATTTGTATATTGTTCATCAAAATATTGTGATAG